>NNCF01132612.1:10723-36732 GCA_002313205.1 Laupala kohalensis | reverse complement strand
TATAAGAGACAGGAATAACAACACCCTCGCCTAATACCGATAAGCCAGGATGAGATTATAGACTACGTTGCCTCACGACGCTTGAGTAGACTAAACTTAAGGCACAAAACCTTCTCTCACATCATCTGGTCGTCAGGTGCACGGAAAAACGAAAGCTCCAAAAACCTCCCCACGACATTTGGTTGTCAGTGTGGGGTTACCCTCAAAGAACACCTGATCACCAAATCCTCCACACGACAATATCAAGATCAGAAGTTCACAAAACTAATAGCAGGGGATTCAGCTTTATTTATTTACAACCGAAGAAATATCTGATTAAAAGTGTTAATATAAAGCGTCTGGATAAATAATTAAACATATCTATTCATTATTAACTAGTAACTACTTCATTATTAGATGTTTTAAACTAAGCATTCATACAGACCTCTCTGACCTTCTCTTCAAGAACAAAACGGTGCCGTAATCAAAATATAAAACCTGCAATTTTACTGATTTATCAATTTCATTTTTAAGTCACGTCAATAACACCCTTCATCTACAAAACACAGTGAATATGTCTCTAGAAACTGCATTTATTTTAAAACATAACTAATTCGTACAAGTTTTCATATAGGAGAAATTAATACTACTGTGAATATCAGAGTGAAAGACCACAGAGGTTAATGTGATGAATCCCTTTCCTCTATACCTGCCCCCCGACGCTGAATTATAAAAAGTTAAATTATTTCAAGTTATGATCTTATGCGCTCTGCCTAAACGTTGCCAGTCCAAATAAATAACAGACGAGGTTACATCTGGTTAGTAGAAGCCACTGTAAATACTAGATTAAATACACAACGGTAAATAATTTATAGTTGTTAAAAAATTCCACAATAATTTACTTTTTCAGTTCTCTCTGACTGTAAAGTTTCTCTGTAACAGCTAAGTCAACGTGCACCGAGGGTACAAGAGTGTTTTCTATATCTTCGTGTCTGACGAAGGTGGAAACTGAAACAGCTTCTTCCAATAGATGAGTTATTTTAATGTGTTATTTTCTGTTTCTCATTACCTTTTAATCATTTATTTGTATAATAATAATAATAATAATGTCCATTGTTACTTGGGGTTTAGTTCGTTCACAAAATTTCTTCATCTGGCTCTATCGTTGCCATCGCTCGCATCTCATACAAACTTACCAGCTTCTTTCAAAATGGATCTTCTGCAGATTAACTTGGGACGTTCACTTGAAAATTCCACATCTAGGTACTTTTCGATGGTTTTTCATCATCATTTGTAAGACTGTGTCCAATCCAACTCAATTTTCGCTTGCAATTTTTCTGTATTGTATCAATCTGTCCTGTATCTCCCCAGAGATCTTCATTGGAACGTTGAAACTGCCTTTCTATTTCGGTTGTGACTAACCAACCTTCACAACCGTACAGCTAAACAGATTTGACACAAACATTAAACATTTTGATCTTCTACTTAAGCTTAGTATGTTAAACAGCCAAGTTTTCCTTAGCCTTGAAAATGATTTTCCTTTTCCCTTTGCTTTCTGATTTCTTGCACAAATATCTAAGTTTTTTCTCCATCTTCTCACACAATACTTCCCAGAAAACAAAAGTTGGATACATTCTTCACAACGTTTCCTTCAGTGGTAATTGTTTTTTTCGACTTATTCTTCATTCGCATTTTTTCTGTTTTGAAGCAGTTTATCTGAAGTCCCATTTTTCTTTATTTTTAACTAGAGTCATTTAATTTTTACCGCGTATTTTTCTTTTATCCGTCTCAGCGTAATTTCCATGCAGTTGCACGAAGAAAAAAAACACATGTGCAAAGGTAGCTAATATATTGACTGCCAGCCGGACAGACAACACATGATTTCGCAGAGCTAACATTTGCCTGCTATGACGTGAATTTCTGTCCTTCTCTGCCACAACGTACAGCATTAGATCTCACAGCAAACACAATCTGGTTTTCAACTTTATTTCATTTATTTAGAAACAATCAAGTGATCTCATAGCAATTTTTGGGCGGAAGATAGTTACTTTAATCTTTAGTCCATGCCTTCCGCAGATTTCAATTTATAGTTATCCATTTCCATTTCGATTTGAAATGCCTTGCTTTCCCATCACGGTCTTGAGGTGTTGGTTATCATTCCATACCAGACAATTGAATTCACCTATTAATACTACCATATCACTTTTATTAACACTGCATTAAATCTACCCAAAATACTGTAAAATGCTTGTTTTCGTTTTAGTTCCTCTGCTCCATTTTGAGCATAACATTGCACTACTGTCAATTTCCTTAGTTTTGTTTTAAACGAGCCATGATGATCATCTCTGATACTGGCTTCCATTCCAGTAGAGTTTTCAATGTTCTTGTCTAGGAGGAGTCCTACGCGTCTAAGGTGGGTCTCGCGTAGCACTTCTATTAGGGGATAGTGCTTTCTACTAATCCATATTTTCTGAAGAGTCTTTGATCGATAATATTTATGACTTGCTTGTCACGATCTGTGTATAATTCAGCTACGCTGTAGACACTCTCATGTGGTACGTTATAGCGTCTCCTCTTTGTTTAAGTATCTAATAGTTCTGTCTCTTTCAATATAAAGTTTCCAACTTTTTTGTGTCGATTATTTGGTCAGGCATTGCGATGAAAAATCTCTCCTTTACCGAGATATACACATTAACATTATTATTTTGATAATATAGACTCAAAAACCCTTGCCTAAAATTGTTAAGAAAAAGCGTGCTCAAAATATTTAGTACATCGAAAAATGTGATTAAGCTATTAATAAGATACATTTAGGAAGTGAAAAGAAGATTACTTATAATTCATGATGGTTAACTCATCATAATGTTTCTTAAAACAAATGGAAAAATCAAAAATTTAAAGTGCAAAATATATCTTGGCGAAACGAGAGAAATGTAAAAGTTAGTTTCAAACTCGAGTGACATTTAACTTAATTGTTTAATAATAAACACTCACGTATAATGTGTACACAAGCAGGACAACATCCACAAAACGAGCCGTTTGGTACTATCTCGCCATCGCAAGGAGTATCCATTGGAGAACACCTAATTGTATCGCAGTAGTTACGTGGACACACTATAAGTGCAGTAGACAAATGCAGTGTCGCTACCACGACAACTATGGTGATGACTCCTGGCAAGTAATTCTTCATCTCCGTCAACAGGATTGGTGCAGGGTTAAATCTAAACAAAAAATAAAATGTCCTGTTATTCAACATGCATTAGTATATGTATTCTACATATAATGCAGTGTAATGCCGGGAGATATCCCGGTACAACGGCCTTGTTGAAGGGAGTGTCGTCCTGCTAGTAAGAATGTCTTGAATGTTTTAGATTTTTTCCATCCTTCTAATAGGATTGCATGTGATACCAGGTCTACGGTACCGGAAATCAAAAAAACTTCAATTTAATATCCCAACATTTTTTGCGAATTAACAAAATGCTTATTCTCCGAACGTGCATTAATATTATTTCAATATGTGTATCGAAATGATAGTGCAGGTAGCGGTATGAAAGCACCTGAAGCGCTCAGTCAACTCTCGTTTGCAGGTGAGTTTTTCGCACGCGCAGTTCTGCAAAAATTACATTTCCGCCTTGAAGATATAATGTTATTACATTCTCAGTTATCGGCAGGCTTTCGCACTGCCAGGACCTGTCCAGGACGGCCAGAGTCCTAACTTGCCAATCTTACCGCCAGGTTGATCTAGCGATCAGACCGCTCTCCCACGCAAGGCAACGAAGTTCCAGTTCCTATCACAGCGGAGCGCCAAATATTTTTTGTAGACAAATGAAAAACGTTGCCGACAATTTAATTTGTCAAGTCAAATTCGGCTGTCCACCAGGAAACAAGAAACGACAAAAAATACGTATTGTAGCTTATAAAATTCGTTTTTTGGTCATTTTTCATATTGAAACATATTATTCATATTCTTAATTATTTTTTATTATTATTATTCATATTATTTTTATTTCTTAAAGAATTCAATTTTAGGATAAAAAGAATAACTTTTAATATGGACGCGGAGTTTGAGTTCAATTTTCATTTCTTAGCAATGTTTTTATTGGAAATCGAATATTCAATTTTCTAAAGAAATTCACAAATTCTTATTTTCTTACAATATGTTCAACAATATAGAGACAACCGTATTTCTTTGGTTTCAAATTGTGCCTTAGTGTGAAAGAAAGCTGTGTTTACCTACAAGTGCATAGAGTTTCGTCACTAAATCCATAGAATATCAATAAAACAATATTTTCAAGTAACATGTAATAAATGTTATACATGATACTAAATTTCACACGTAAAACATTGATATCTATAACCAAGACCACCGCACACTAATTGAGGGAAGTACTGTTAATACGAGAGTGAAAAAGTTGTTGCTTAATTGATAATTATAAAAATCACGGAATATTGCGCCGTGGAAGTACACAAGTTTTAGATATAATTTATTTTATTGACTTATATGCTAATATAGAAGAGAAAAATGTTTCAGAACTTTTCTTAGTACGAGTTATAAAGAATACACTCTTTCCTTAGTAAAATTACTTTCAATTTCTCAAATGTCATTGGAAAGAATTCAATTTGTGAAGAGTTATTCAATTTCTTAATAAAATAAATATGTACAAAATGTCCAGAAGTATTTTTCTGTAAGTTTTGATTCCTATCAATTACAGGAGACTTCAAAATTGCTGGTTTTTTTGTTTTTAGATTGAATGTTACAGGAAAAACTATGGTATTTTCGTTGAATCATTTTAATCTAGAAATAAGACTTAATTCGCTAGGTGGCTTGGCACGTCCCAAACCTCGGTAGGGGGTTCAAACCCCTAATGAGCAAAACGTTATCCATAAATTACTATAAGATAAATTTATTGAATGTAGCTAGTCCCAAAAAGAAAGTTGAACGTGATATACAGAAATTTCTCAATACTTAATTGTTCAAACAGTTGTGTTAATAAAGAAAGGTTCGTAATGATTGTTATAGGTTTGTGTTTTATTTTTAATTCAAACACTTTGTGAAAACATTTAATCATATTAAGGCGATAACACAGCTCCGGAATGGCGGAGCCTCTTAATTCATGGTCTCGCGGTAAAAGTCCCAGCGTGCAAGCGCCTTGCTGGATAAGCTTCATAATAATCTAAAATGTCAAGTCAATGGTACGTGTGATAATTTTCTTTCAAAAGATTTCTTTAATCGATTTATTATTTTCGCCAATTATTCTTTAATTGTTGCTCCAATTTAAGGGTTACTCGGTTGCCTTACTGAAGATAATTTAAATTACAACACATGTTTCGATTTTTAACTTATTTTAATCTAAATATATATTAACAGACAACTCTTTCTTGCATATTGAGGTGATTTCATTTCTTAATATACGTTTTTTAATGCTTTTAATAAAGTTAATGATTGCTTAATTGGATTGGATTTCTCGTAAAGAAAGTAATTAATTAAAGTATACTGGGCTTTGAACCAATAAATGAAAGAATATGTTAAATCAGAGTGAAAGGCAAGTTTTACAAGTTAAGAATAGCAAATGTAAATACTCTCACGGTAGATAAAGTTATTGAAGTCATAAATGAATTTTATGATGACTCCAAAAGCCCATTCATCATGTACCGAAAATAACATTCGAGTGGTCATAGGAGATTCGAATTCCCAAATAGGAAAATAACCTAGATACTGAGATGAGTCCGAGAAATATACCTTACACGACAAATCTAACGTAAATGGAAATATAACAGCTAATTTTGCAATCTTAAACAGGTTGATAATCACCAGCACACAATATCAACATAAGAAAATTCAATTAGAAACATGGATGTCACCTGATGATAAAACCATCAATGAAATTGATCATGCGCTGGTAAATGAAACTAAGAGATGTCTTATACAAGATACAGGCTTACGACTCGGACCATTACACGATTAAAGTTATCATAATGCAAAAACTAATGAGGTCACGAAGAAAACAGTAGAGCACAATGAAATGGAATCCAAAGAACCTAAACGATTCAATTAAAATAAGATAATACAATAAAAAATTAGATAGGAAATTAGATATATTTCCAGAAGAAGATGATATTTAGAAAGATTGGAATAGTATGAAATCATGTATATTGGAAACTGCAGAAGAAACTATTGGAACAGAATAAAGACTTCGACTATTGGAACAGAATTCAGACCTCTAAGGAAAGAATGGTGGAACAATAATTGTATAAAGATATCTGAAATGAAGAAAGGAGCGAAAATAAATTAAAACAGAAAAACCAAAGTAAACTACGAAATTTACTCACAGCTGAGAAAAAAGAAAGTACACTATATAGGAACAAAAAGAAAGAACGGTTGAATAGAAAAGTGAGTGATATAGAAAAAGCAAAGAAAAAGAGTGACATAAGAAAATTCTATAAAGACATCAAAACTTTCAACAAACTCCCATCAAATCAAATAATGGTATATAAAGACACTACTAAAAACTTATTATCGCATAAAGCATGCGCTTCAAGAATGGGAATCTTGAAGCGCATCTTACTTCAGTGATCTTCTCAACTGTGAATTTATTGAACACGGCACTATTGAAACAGTGGACTTGGAATGCGAGAATGGTGAATAAGTAGAACTACAAAATATAACAGAAGTTAAAAAATTCATAAAACAACTGAGAAATAACAAAATGCCCGTAAACGACAATATAACAGCGTAACTATTAAAAAGCGGAGGAAAAACATTAATCAATAGAATTCATAACCATTGTGTAAGATATGGGAAAAGAAGATGTTCCCAAAGAATGGTTGCAAGGAATAATGTGCCCAATTTATAAGAAATGAGATAAGAGGAAATGTGAAAACATACATATTTTAAGACAGATATATAAAATTTTTTATGAATGTAACATTGTTTTACGAAACATCTTTATAGATTTTCAATAGGTATTTGGTAGTGTGTATAGATCTGCAATTATACAGTGTTTAAAAGATTATAAAGTACATACAAAACTTATTTAAGTATTTAAAGCATCTCTCACTAATAATGAAGAAAAGTAAAGATTTAAAAATTAATTTACAAACAATTTTGCAGTTAGAACTGAAGCAGTGCAAGGTTCTCCAATATCAGCCCTTCCGTTCATCGTGATAATAATAATAATATTAATAATAATAATAAATTTATTGTCAAAAAACAGTACAAACTGCGTATGACTACGTGAAGGAGAATAAACAAATTTACTCTCCAGAAGCAAGCAAGGGACCATCTCATCAATTCCGATCAATGGCCCTATAGCAGACGCGGATTCAAAACTTTCAGCAAAAATTCCTAAATAAGATGAAAAGTTAGCTGCGAGTTATAATACTAATAGAATATCAATATATTTGTAATTTAACGCAAAAAATTTACATGTACAAATTATTATCGAACTATACATTATTCTGTGTACAGTGTTTAAAAATCATAATAATTGAAATAACACTAAATTCACGATTTATTATTACAATAAACATGCCCCTAGATAAAGCCTAGAGAACCAGTATAAGAAATCCTCCTCTACACGAATGAAAACCGGAGCAAAACATGGGGCAGGCTACACAATTAATGTACACAACCGTGCCAAAGTTGAGTACACATAAAACTAAATTATTATGAGCCATAAGACAAAACAATCATGCAAGAAAATAATTTTTGAAATTATTAAAACTTATTTAAAAGTACTACAGAAAAAGCGTGATAAAGTACAAGACGGATTTAACTTTTATTAAAGACAATAAATTCTTTTACATTGTTGAAGCACTGGCGCAGCACGTTGTAACATTGGGGTACTTCGCAAGTAAGTGGCTTTTTTTTTGAAAGACAACGTTGAAGTATTTTATTTTTAATATAGCATATTTCAACCTGTTATCTATCTTTTAAATAAGAAGTTAGCCGTTGATGTGGAAGTCCACGAATGCCTAANAAGGAGAATTCCGTGATCGATGACATCGAATGCTTTGGATAAGTCAAGAAAAACACCCTGAGGATTTTCTCCACGGTCAAGAGATGTGGTAACATCGTTTAAGAAAGAAAATATGGCGCTTGTAGTGGAAAAGGATTTCCTAATACCGTGTTGATCGTCAGAGAGAACGTTATTATTTGATAAAAAATCTGGAAGACGCTTATAGAACAATTTTTCTAGGATTTTTGAGAAAGTGGGTAGTAGAGATATTGGTCGGTAATTTCCAATATTAAGTTTGTTTCCTTTCTTGTGTAAAGGTTTCACTTTAGCTCTCTTAAATATATTGGGAAACACCCCTTCCGATAAAGAACTATTAAAAATATTTATGAGTGGATTCAATATAGCGTGGGACGAAAATTTAACAATAAACTCTGGTATATCATCTATATCTGTTGAAAATTTGTTTTTTAATGAGCTAAGATTCTCATGACTTCACTAGCGTTAGTTTCGGAAGCGAACATAGAATTGGGTACGTGGATGCATATAATTTGAGGACATTGATTTGGATATATTGAATTCGTTATTTTACCTACTTTTGAGAAATAATTAAACAAATTTGCGATGTCCTGAGGATTTGTTACGATATTGCCATCGTTTAGTAGAGAAACAATTTCTTCGCGATTTTCAGAAGTTGACGTGTAATTTTTAACAATATTCCACATGACTTTCATCCGGTTGTTTGATTTTAGTAGCTTCCTGTCGTTTTCCATTACTTTAGTTGCATAGACTACTTTTCGAAGAATAGTCTTATATTTACGAAAATAATCATGGAATTCTGGTGGTTGGTTATAGAGTTTTGAAAGATAATATAAACGGCGTTTGGTTTTTGAGAAATTCTTATCCCATGGGTGATCCACCTATTGTATTTCTGTGTTAATTAACTTGCGTTTTATGGGAAAGCTAGAGTTGTAATGTTTTAGGAATATTGAGAAAAATACATTGAGTTTGTCGTCGGTGTTTCGGCAATTGTAAACATCTTTCCATGTTTCTTCACGCAAATAATTTATGAATATGGATTGATTTGTGTCATTAAACTCTCTTGAATACTTGTAAAGGATTTTAAGTGGTTTTAGTTTATTATTAATAGTCAATACTCGAGCAAGGTGATCGCTGTATTTGGCGATAAACACTTCAGATAGATACGAGATTCCATTGTTGACGATAATTTGATCTGGCAATGTTTGAGATGAACCGGAGAGGCGAGTGGGGTCGTTTATCGTAGTAATAATGTTGAAGAAATTGATAATATTATTAGATTGATTAATTGGTGAATGTGCAGAGTCGGATGTAATAAGAAAATCGATGTTGAAATCTCCACATATAACGATAGATTTAGTAGATTTATCTGTGATATGTTTTAAAACAATTTCGAAGTTTCGAAAAAATATGTCAAGATCTAATTGAGGAGGTCTATAAATACACAAAACAATAATATCGGTGTCGGCCAGATGAACTGCAGAAAATTCGAACTCACTGTCTACGCAGAAGTCCTCGTAGCCTGGCAGTGGAGAAGATAAAATATCATTACGAACATAGATACGCGTACCTCCGTGGGGATTTTTTCCTTTAAAATTTTGCTGACAGTAAGAACTTGCTAAATAATAATTAGAAATAGCAGTATCGTGTATGTTGTTAGTTAAAAGCCAATGTTCTGTGAGGCATAGCAAAGCGAATGGATTTTCGTGTCCCAGAATTTGAATGTCTGTCAACTTGTTTGTAAGGGATTGGACATTATGATGAAATATAATTATTTTATTTTTGCAAAGAGTTTGTGTTTCACGAGAAATGGAATCGACATTAGATTGTGGAGAGGAATTTGAATTTGGTACAGCTTCTAGTTCCGGATCAAGCCCGCTCACTGCACCTGAACGCGATTGTCACCTCCGAGTACCACATCGTCCTCCTGAACGCAAGTTGTAACTGTGTATGGTGGTGGCAGGAGATGTAGATGGTGAGGGCGTGGGAGATGAGGAAGCAGTAGATGAAAGAACTGGGACAGGAGAAAAATGAGTGTGGAGATAGGAAGAGGAGGTGAAGTAGTAGCAGGAGGTGGAGTGGGTAAAGGGGAAGGTGGATGATGCGAGGTCAGGTGTGAAGCTAGGAGAGAACCGAAGTGATGTTTCCCAGACGGTTTCAGATGTAAACCGTGCTGGGTAAAGTCCTTGGCTGTTAAAGTCAGGTGTGGTTACAAATAAAAAAATGTGATTTTTGTGTCTGCCATATGGTGTTAGGGAGATGTTTGCCAGGTTAATTTCGTGGTTTATTTGAGGAAAGTTGAAGCGTGGAGGCAGGGTAGAGAGTACTATGTTCGTGTGCTGTGAGGTCATTTTTGAATTTTGTAGATGTTCAGACGCGTTGAAATTACCACCCAAGTTAATATCGTTCCGTCCACTTATGATGATTACTGTGTCCCTCTCTGTGAGTTTTTAGTGTAGGTATCCAGTTCTANTTTTTTAGTGTAAGTGTCCAGTTCTCGAATAACTTCAGCCAAACGAGCGTTTGGCTTAAAGAAACCGGAGACTGAGAACTGGCTAGGAAGAAATCCACGCAATACGGAGGACATCTGACGACCGTGCGAATCAGCTAGTATGAGCACGTTTGATTTCTGCGTGGAAGTGTTGGTATCATCTCTGGATAGCACTACTTTACGTGGTTTTGGGCGGCTGTGATTACCAGTGCGTGTTTGTGAACAGGTTTGGTTCCTGGACGGGAGGGGATGAAACGAGTAGAGAAGGGAGGAAACAGGGACATGTCATCTAACCCACTAAACCTATTCTCAGTGAAGAGTTGGGGTGGTCTAACCGGGTGATATCAGTTGGAAGGACGGCGAGATTTCTTTACTGTAGTCCAACCGCCGATCGTATTGACCTCTTCCAGCGCACTTATCTGTATGTCAATGCAATGTACCAAGTCTGAACTCCATATACGCCTTCTGAAGATAAGCTTTGAATGAGTTGAGGAATGCGATAGTGTCCATTGTTGTGAGTTAGATAGCAACTTAACGATAAAAGCAAATGAGATACACGAAAACTGACAACTAACACTGAATGAAGGATATTAGTATAATAATATACGGAAGTTACAAATGAGATATTAAATAAATTAAATATACAAACAAACTGACGAATGATTGAAATAATTATTTAGGGCCACCACTGGAGATTAATTAATTCGACAATAACTACTCTATATTGTGTTAAAATGTAAAGAAATACGAAAGAATCAAGAAAAACGAATTGTCAAATGTAATAATTCTATGAAATCATGACGACGAAAACTTGGTGCAACAATGGGGCAGGTTTTAAATAGGGTAATAAACAAACCGACAACTAAAATGACAGAAGTAATAATTTAGGACGACAACTGCAGATAAATTAATTCGACAATAACTAAGGAAGTGGTCCATAACCGTATGCATGCGGGCACCGTGGCGCCCGCCGTCCGTTTTGCGTGTGCCCGCCACTGTGTGACCACGATAAAAAAATTATTTAAGTTTACAATAAAATGTTATGAAAAAAATTAATATTTAGTAATTAAACAGAGCGAAAATAATTATATCGTTATAATTTTCAAAATAATAATTATTTCCAGAAAATCATATATAAGCCTGGTAAAATAGCATCTTATGGGTCTAGTTTAGTTTGTCTCTGTAATAACGTCCTCTAGTAATGCGTTCACGATATTGATCTGAACAACAATGGAAACGAAGCTGAATAAATATAGCTATGTAATGTTTATGTCGGTGTGAGTGGTGGCGTAAACTAGGTTGAATTGTGCTGTGTAAGATAAACGTACATTCGATCTATGTTTATTATTTATTCCTAACTTTTAAATACTTTATTTTAACCCCAAAATGAGTGGATCAAATAAAAGACAACGAACCTTCAGTTTTAACCCTGATTGGGAGGAATCATATTGTTTCGTCTATTTAAAAAATAATTGCATTTGTTTGTTGTGCGGCAGTAGTGTTACAATGCCGAAAAAACTTAATGTTCAACGCCACTTTCAAACAGTCCATGCAACTTTTAATACGAGCTATCCACTTAAATCTGAATTAAGAAAGAAGAAAATAATTCAATTTAAATCAAACCTGAATACCCAACAGCCGGTTTTCACTAGGCCTGTAGTAAATTCTAAAAAGGCCACGATTGCTTCTTTCAAAATTTCTCACCTGCTCGCAAAGAAGAAAAAGCCTTTCCAAGATGGTGAATTGTTAAAAGAAGCATTTCTGACTGGCGCTGATTGTTTATTTGAGGGATTTTCTAACAAACGTGAGATTATGTCAGCAATACAAAACTTACAGTTGTCAGATAACACCGTCACAAGAAGAATACATGCCATTTCAAAGGACATAAAAACTCAATTAAAGAATGATTTGGAAATATGTGACTGGTTTTCACTACAATTTGACGGGTCTACAGATATATCAGACACATCACATTTAGCAGTTATGGTGAGAATGGTATTTAGTAACTTTACTGTAAAAGAAGATTTACTGAAAATATTACCCATGAAAGGACGAACAACAGGTGAGGATATCTATAACACATTTAGAACATATGCAAAGTCAGTAGGTATGCCTTTGCACAAGTTGTCTGCGATAACCACTGATGGAGCACCAGCAATGGTTGGTAATATCAATGGATTTGTTGCTCTCTGCAAGAATGATAAATCATTTCCAATTTTTTGTCGTATCACTGTATTATCCACCAGGAAGTTTTGTGTGGTAAAATACTATCCTTCGGACATGTAATAAAAATAGTCACAAAAATTGTCAACTCTATTCGAGCAGCGCTTTGCAACACCGTCTTTTCAAGACCTTTTTAGAAAATTCTGATCCTGATCTTATTCTACATAATAAAGTACGTTGGCTCAGTAAAGGCAAAGTTCTTGCAAGATTTGTAAATTTAATTGAAGAAATAAAAAATTATCTCAATACTAAAAAACAAAATTTTATTGAATTAAAATTTATTAATTGTTGTTGCTGGCTGGTGGATTTGGGCTTCTTCACAGACATAACGGAAAAATTGAATTATTTAAACTTACAGGGAAAAGGCAAACATATAGCTGTTATGATAGGGTCTGTAAACTCGTTTAAAGCTAAACTGGTTTTGTGGATATCACATCTGCAGAAGAAGTCACTTGTGCATTTTCCAAATATGAAAAAAATGATAGGCGACGGTGACATTGACTTATCATTTGTTATCAACCTTCAATTACTTCAAGACCAGTTTGAAACGCTAACGTGACAGTTTTCTATCAGTTTTCTATATTTCAACAGTTTAATATCATCGAGCCAATTGTCACTTTTTTATCAGTCCATTTACTTACCAAGTAAACGTAACCGAAATAGCAGCATATATTGCAGAACTTATTCAAGTAAGGACAGAAGAACTGGTGCTAGAAATTTTGGACCTTCAAAACGACATTTTCCTAAAATCTAATGTATCAGTTGAGGACTTCTGGAATATAGTTGACATAAATTTCCTTTCTTGAAAAAAGCAGCGTACAAAATTAAATCGTTTTTCGGTTCTACATACTTGTGTGAATCATTGTTTTCAGCAATGAATATCATAAAATCAAAGTACAGATCTCGACTTACCGATGAACATCTTGATGATTGCTTACGAGCAGGAATATCATCATACTCTCCTAATTATGAGGCAATGGTCAATGAAATGCAATGCCAACGATCACATTGACTTTGATATTTCCTTTTTTTATAAAGAATTTTGGTAATAAGGTCGAATTAGGCATTTATGATTGGTCAATTTTTTTAAAGATCAGCCAACAAGAACATTAAAATTTAAATTAAATATTTTTGGTGCCTTAAAATCTTAATAAACTTAGTCCGGACCGTAACTGATATTTTTCGTATTCTAACCTGTTGTTTGCGATTTTTATCTATAAATCACATTTTAAAGTTGCTATTAAAAATAATTACTCGTTGCGTATTTGCCCCAATTCAAGTAGATTACCAGAATTTTTAAACTGTTATTTACTAATTATTTATTTTACATAAAAATATAAACAATAATTTCTATATTTTATAATAATATTTTGGAATTAAATATTTTTTGTGCTTTATATGCATTATTGATTATGTCCAACTAAAATATACCTTGAAATGAACGAGATGCCGGCCACCCGACCGGTATTCTAGAATGTACTCTTGAGTGCAAAAAGGTTGGGGATCCCTGAACTAAGGCAATATTATGTTAGAGTGTAATGAATAACTACAAAAATAATCACGGAAACAAATGGTAAAATATTGGAATAATTCTATTTACAGCGACAAAACTTGGGCAGTGCAACAATAGAGTACGTTATTTATAAGTTAATTTGAATCCGCCTCTGCCTTAGGGCCCTTGATGGAAATTGATGGGATGGCCCCTTGCTTGCTTCCGGAGAGTAAATTAGTTTATTGTCCTCCAAGTGGTCATACGCAGTCTGTACTGTTTTTTGACAATAAATTTATTAATAATGATATAATAGTATACGCACCAGAAAATCTAAATACACCAAAATAATTTTAATGCACCAAGAAGTTAAATTTATGATTCCATTTGTACTTACGAAAACTTCAACACACTTTTTAATGAAGCACTTGAATGAAAACAATATGAAATTATATTCGGTCCGTTGGGTTTAAAAACCTTAGGAAATGTTTTTAGTTTTTTTTTCACTTAACACTCACACACAACAAAGAATTCTACACTACAATGAAAGTTAGGATCTAAATACAACTACTGAATCACAAAAACTCGAAAAAATAAAATACTTAGTAAAGATTAAACTGAAAAATAGAGAGAGCTCATTCACGAACGCAGCTAACGCCAGGAGCAATTGCATTAGCATGTTTTAGGGAGATGTTTGCCAGGTTTCTTGACAACTGAATCTAAGAAGAAATATCACTAGGTTACAACAAGTATGTGCACATGATGATGATTTGGGGACTCTAGGAAGAACACAACGAGTAATGATAGATACTTTCCAAATATTAGAAAAGGAAGCAAGAAATGTAGGTAATTCCTTTAAATATTTAGGATCAACAGTAAATGAAAAAATGACATTGAAGAAGTAATAAATGAGAGAATAACAGTTACCAACCGAGCTTACTACATGTACAAATACCTTTTCACAAGAAAACTATTCATCAGAGCAACTAAATTAAAGTTATATAATACAACAATTAAACCAATAACTATGCATGCTAGTGAAACTTGGGTACAGAATAAAATAGATATAGAAAAGCTGTTACTTAATGAAAGAAAAATAATGAGGAAAATATATGGACCAGTGGCTCATGAAGAACCAGATGGCTCATGGAGAATAAGATCTAATGAAGAACTTAAGAGTCTAATGAAAGGAGAGAATATAGTTAAACACACCAAATCACAGAGAATAGCATGGTGGGGGCACATTCAAAGAATGAAGGATGAAAGAGATAAAGAATGAGATCACGTTATGGTCACTCATTGCTTCTAGGTGTGTAGGCTAACCAAAACATTAGTGGGTGATGGATTTTAAAACAATGAAGATACACAATTCAAGGAATATGGCCAAAGATCGCAAAATATGGAGGAAAATGCTTGAGCTAGTTCAGTCTCACCCCGAGTTGTAGAGCTATAAGAAGAAGAGAAGAACAAGCAAAAGGTTAAATTGTTTAGAAATTATTTGATTGTAAATAATTATATGTTTATATTGTAAATAATTAGTCATGAATGAGAACAATTTATTTACATGTTATTTTTTTAAGAATAATGAGTGTGCCAGCTCGCAGAGCTGTGTTAGTTCCTTTTTTGTGTTAGTAAACAACCGCAATTATTTGTTTAAAAACAATAGTAACAAATTTGTTTTGCAGTAATAGGTTTAGATGCTTAGATTCAAATGCACAAAATGTTTTGAAAATTATTGAATTTGAAGGTGGTTGTTCTGTGAAGTGTTCACTGTGAATCTGGTACAACCGCTTTTTTAATGACAAGAGTAATAAATGTTATTTTATGGTAGTTAATTAATAATAAATGAGTGCAAAATTCCCCCGAATTAGGTTTTTGTTGAACCGTAATGATTGATCCAGCTTCACGGGATTGTATTCATAAGCGCTCATGATATCCTAAAGAACTAATGTTTTCGCTTGAGACCACTGATAAGTTCTTTATCTTGTATGCTTCGACTGCTCTCTAATTTTTTTCAATTCTGTGAATTTACGAGAGTTAAAGACACGAACTCGAACCGTATTTGGACCACACTCACCGTGCAAGGAAAAAAGTACACGTTGACTCTAGTACATACTTGTAGATGTGTACTTAAGTTCAACGCGCTGAAGGGAAGAAACAGATCGTCAGAAAAAAATGAAAATTCATTTTTTTGGACGTTCAATAAATTCCCTTTTCGTATAAGGACGTTTTTTCTAAAAGTAAGTAGTTCTCAAGTTATAAACAAAATACGGGAAAAATAACTTTTTGATCGATTGTACAATCGCGCTCTTAAGCCTTATCCATTCGTCTGACGACAAAATGACACAGAAAATAATTTGTTGGAAATTTAATATTATATTATTTAGGTACAGTGGTTTTCGTTTTAAAAATGTATTATCAAGTTATAAGCGGAAAACTGAAGAAAGATCATTTTAGAAAATCTCAGTAATGTATTGGTGTTTGAGTTTATTGTTGACATCTGAGCCTGCAGCTCTGTTCTTTCCCCTCGTTTCTTGTTTTACTTGTATTTTCCTTGTCGAGCTGCTGCTAAAAAGAATAAATTTTATTTGAACATAAATTAATTCTTTACAATATTTGAGAAGCATCTGACATACTTTATACAAAATAGCTGACAAAAATAAAATATAACGCATAATGGGATATTTTATCTCTAAGAAACAGTGATTGGATTTGGAAATTTAAATCTATTCTTCAGAGAACTGCATGAGAATCTCAGAATGCAAAGTTTCCAAACATCAATGGTGTAGATTTTTTGATACAATTTTCTTTGATATTATTCTTATATTATATATATTTTGTTCTTATATTTCTTAATTTTATGTGTCGATCTCCGAAAACATGTGAGCAATGGTTATCTTGTAGGCAACACCCGCACATACATTACTAACAACAGAAATTCAGCAATAAATGAGTAATTCATGAGAAAACACTCTAATTATGAAGATAAAAGAAGAACTTTCATGATTGAAAAAATATTTGACCAAAAATCGAAGTTGACTCTAAGCTTTTATAGCGGCAACCCCTTTTTCTTTTGACATTCAGACGAAATACCAAACCTTCTGTTACAAATATCTGTCTTATTGTTTCATTTGGATCATAAACTGCATAAAAAGCACTTTTTATGATTTAGAGGGAAATAAATAATCAGAAATAAAACTGGAACCAAAAAGTTCTCCAAAATCTAAGTGTTTGGTTCTATAACCCAAAGTGCCGAACGTTGGTACACTATCTAGAACCAACGATTTTTCTCTAGTACGATAAACAAAATAATTGTTTTCCTTTGAATCATACGTTTCATGAAAGCATAAGAAAATTATAATTGGAATTCTACGCACATTGTTCTCAGAACAGAGGCTGGCAAAACTTATATATTCGTCAAAATTTCGCGACCGTTTATTTTTCACGATTGCAATACTTTTTATATACTATGTTAACAGTAATGTCATAAATACGTCATGTTTGGGTTCAGTTTTATTGGAATTATGTGTAGAATTCAAAAAGTTAAGATAATGGGAATAAAAATGTTTAATTGGTAGCACTTTAAATAACTTTCCAGTAAGTGACTCATGAAATCCATTAGCGGCAGGTCGATGGGTCGGCAGGAGGGTGCGCGGTGGGCGGCGAGGCATTAGAGCAGGTAGAATCTGTCGAGTTTGATGATACCAAAAAATTTTAATCCCTATCCCTTCTTTATGACCATCAGGAACTGTCGAGTTTAAGAACTCCGTTTTGAATAGCTCTCCTAGACATAGCTCTCTTTCTGCACCACCAACATACAGATCCCATACCCACTTTGAACTCTCTTCTAAACACCTTCCCATTTTTCCCCTTTTGTTTTCACCTCTCATTACAGCATCCTTCCCCAAACCCCGAACCCCCCTCCCCCTATAGAGATCAACTAAAGGGACTACGCGTCCTGCCTCAGTTCAAAGATAAATCAATACCTCCCACTAACCAACCCTGACAACATTGACCCAGCTATCTCCCACATCACATTCCACATCCTCACCTCACATCAACATGCCAGCACATTCACTCTGGCTCCCACTCAAAATGAATCATCGTAGTTCTAATTCGAGAACGTCATCGCGCTCAGAAGCGCTGTTAGCACACTCGGGACATGGAAGATAACAATTTCACCGTCCGCCAGATCCTCCAGGAACGTCTACGCCAGTTCCACTTACAACAGTGTCAAGATTACCCCTGCAAGGCCAATGTCAAAACATTTTACGATGTCTAGAAAGTACAGAAAGCCATCCGTCAACTAGTGCCAGCCATCACCCCTCATCAATCCCCTGGAAACACCCAAACCAAATACGAGTCGGTAAGAAAGGTCAAGGTTTTAACTGACGTCCCACAAAAATGCTTCTCCCCTCCAACCATCCCTATCACATATCCATTGGCTTTACCTTCTCAACCATCTTTCATTTATTTAGGCTCTCTACAAGCCTCCTTGTGTGTCTTGCAGAGCAATACAAGGATCTAAGATCTATTTAAAACTCTTTGCGCTTCAGTTGTTGGTACTGCACAACTTGGTCGCATTTAGCGATGCCCGTACTCGCCAACTAGGAGACGTGTGCATATCTAATTCCTCTCTTGTCCGTGTCCTTTAAACTTATTATTTTATTAACGAATATCATTAATGTTTCAAATTTTTCTTTTGTGTCTGTTAGGTGGTTTCCTATTCTTGTTGACAAAATGTCTTGCCTTCCATATTCCCCGAAATATTTCGAATGTTCAGTCGCATGTAAGTGGCAGTCCCATAGAACGTGTTCCAAAGTTTCTATTTCGTCTCCGCATAAACATGCTGCATCATGAGTTAATGGAAATCTCTTTTTATATTGCCCAAAATCACAATGGCCGGTCTAGAATTCAATCATTGGTTTAGATGGTTCAAACCATTATTTATTGTTAGTTGCAAGCAAACATCAGGAATAAACCTGTAAATAACTCTTCCTTTTGAATTCATCTCCCATCTTTTCCCCCATCATTTAATAAACAGCGCGTAAATTTCTCTTTCGCTTTTTTATCTTCTCTCTCTCTAACTTTTCGTCATTTATTGTTATTTTCCCGTCTGTTTTCAACAAATATCTATACTTAATTTTAGTACATGTAGGTCAGTGGGTATTATCCCTGCAATTACATTTAGGGCCATAGTCGACACAGTTCTATAACTCTTAACTATTGATAATAAGCATTGTCGCTCTATTGTTTGTGAACTCTGTTAACTTTAACGTTTACTATTAGCTCTCCCCATATGATATTACCATACGCTATTCCCTGTCGTAATGCTATTTTGTATAACAATCTCAGATCTTTGGTTTGGATGTCATATCGATGTATTCCGATGTGAAGCATACTGTATACTGTTACTTGAACCTTCCTTCTGATGTATCCTAGATATTTTTAATAGTTTAATCTCTTATCAATGATCACCCCTAAATATTTGTAGCTGCGCATATCTGTATTTTACATTGTTCAATGTAAGTTTAAAATCTTGTACAGGATGTCCAAACCACATGCAATGTGTTTTCTGCTCCAAAATTGTTAATCTATTTATCTAACATATTATTTGGTATTTATGCAGTTCTTCATTTGCTTGAGTTTCTAACTTTACGCGTGAATTTCCGTATACTAATAGTCATGTTGTCTGCATACGCAATGACATCAATATTTTCTCTTTCTAAATCACTCAAAACATTATCGAAAACTATATTCCAAAATATAGGACCGATAGCTGATCCTTGAGGGCAACCTATTGATGCTCGTGGTAAATTATTTTCCTCCCATTTCCAAAACCATTATTCTATTTTCAAAATGTGATTTAACTATGTTGAGAAGATATTTTGGCAATTTATTTTTGTTAATGTATCAACAATAATACCCCACCGTGCTTGTTCGAAAACCCCTTTCATATCAATATATATGCATGCACAATAATTTGTAGTCCTCATTGACATGTGCTTTACTAACATATCCAAAGCTGAGCCAGTTCACTTTCCTGACAAGAAACCGTACTGTCGAGTGTTCATATCCTCATCCTTTTACAGATATTGTTGTTATAAGTTTGTCAAATAATTTACCTAAAGTTGGGAGTAAAGTTATTGGGCGATAAGAGGTTGGTTGTGTTGGGTCTCGTTCCTTTACTTTTAGGAATAGACTTATGAGCCATTTCTTGCAACACAGTGGGATTTCACTGATATTTGTATTTGTGGGAGGTCTATTTTCGGTATTCTTAATCTATATTGTTATATTTTTTAAATTGGGACTTTAGGGTTTCGCCAACATCGAGGTCATTAGAACCCTTCCAGGAGGGGGAAAATGCAGTTTCGCACCATAAGGAAAAGCCATGACTAGTCCCCGTGTATGGAACTCGTCGAATACCTCGACCATACCCACTAAAAAATCCTCCTGAATTCACCAAATATCTAAACACAAAGATGATAGGAAAGGACAGAATAAAGATTCCCAATACATTATATCAAAAATTTTAAAAATTCTGAAAACTTTAATTTTCTAAACAAAGGAAAAGGTAGAACGAAAGGAAAGAAGACGAGAGGGAAATAAGAATGAAAATTTAACCCTCCCGAGATTGTGGGAAGAGCCCCGATATACTTATGAAATTCCGTAGTTTATAAAAATTATCCGTTTCATTTCCGAGAATTATTGGTAAATCTGCAGTCAGACCAATGTTTCTCCGTATTCTGGTGTATTTTTGCCGTCAGTTAGCAGGTGACGGACTGCTAGAGAAGAACAACACTCCTCACATACGAGTTGATCACCAAGTTGCAAGAGATACCGATGAGTAAGGACAATGTCCTATGCGCAGACGGGTCAGTAAGACCTCACGCCTGGCTGACTTACCGAAAGNGACAGCTTACCGAAAGAGTTCCATAAATTGTTATATCACCAAGTTTTTAAATACCATTCGCCCTCCGGAAGACTGGATCCTCGACCCCGGAGAGGCAAAGACACAACTAAAGAAATCATATATTTCTTGCGTGTACCCTACACGTGGAGAAGATGTGACAACTTTCGGTAAGGTGAAAATGGCGAAGAGCTGGGAATCGAACCTGAGAGTGACCCTTGGCTACTTCCCACTGCTACGGAAGCACGCTGTAATCAACCTCACCTCATGCGAGATAAAGACTTACGTGTTCCCAATAAATATCAATCTATTATCGTCCTTTCTAACCTGGGTAAACTTCTCGAACGACTTTTTCTTTACAAACTTCATCCCATCTTCGAAACCAATAACACACTTCGTCCAACCCAATTTGGATTCAGTCATCCCAGTCATCTTTTATTTCTCCTTCGCTTTCGACACCATTCACCATAACCTCCTTCAAAAATCTAAAACCCTTTTTTCAGGTCACTTTCACCCCTTCTTACCAGCTATCTGTCCCACAGAACCTTCCAGGTTCATTACCAACGCTCCTTTTCCTCCACCCGCCCCTATCTTTTATGAACATAAATGCATTATTTCAACACCTAATCCTCGTAAATTGTTATATGGATACTCGTTTTTTAATCGATTTCCGAATGATAATTTTGTCTTAGTTTTGTCAATAATCCTTCCTCCACAAACGTCAACGCAAGAAAAAGTGAATGTAACGTCAGCGAGTTTTGCGACACTATCGGATGAGGTTGAAGTTCATTTATTAGAGAAGTGAGATTTTGGTGTTGGTCTGACTCGTTAAGAAATGTGCATTTCATAAGAGGCCCAAATGAGGTGATTGTTGTGGAGACATTGTTGTTTGACAATGTGAAAAAGAAGACAGTTATAGTGGTTTTTTCTTATGGGACAGTTACGAATGCAATTTCCAACAACAATGACGAGTTCTGTGGAACTGAATGTGTGGGTGTAGAAAGAGAACGGAGTTGCTGAGCGCGGGTGGTCAGAGCCTGACGCTCAGGTTGAGTGAAAGAACTTGGGGACTTGAGAGTGCAAGATTATATATCTTGTAATTCAGTATTGTTTGGGTATTTGCTATAAACATTCCAAGTTGTATTCATATCATAACTAATGTGTGTTTATTAGTTATATTAAATTTATACAATTCCCAGTTCTGGTAGTTTTTCTGGTTTTTGGATGTAAAGCCAGTGGTGGCAGCGGAGGACTACCCGCTATCTAAGAAGCATTTTCAATTAGGTATCGTAAAATATTTACCTGAAATTCACCGTATGGAAAGTGTAGCGTTTCGTCGAAAAATTCGGCAGTGTGGAATCTGCTCGCTACTTAGGAACGCTAAGGCCGACGTTATAGTGAACATGAATACATCATGTCATTGTTATAGTAATTTTACAACATTTTGTTGAAATTGATTTCCACAAAATTACAATAATGCGTTCTTTGTAACTTTTGTTATTATTCATGTTCGTAATATTTGTATCTGCACTGTACCTGTGCGGATTTGAGCACAAAAAACGGGTTTTTCTTTGAGCACTTGAACTGGTGGGATCCTTGAAATCCTTTTCCTTGGATATCGCAATTGATGGAATGGTCACTTGCTTGCTTCTGGGGAGAAAATAAGCTTTACCTTCTAAGAAAGTAAGTTTTAACTCTATTTATGAATGACTCGTTGCCATGTCAACATGAAACAGAATGATTAAGTTTACGCAATTCAATTGATCTCAACCGCTGAACGTAATAGCTGTCTGTTTTCACATAATTATCTAACAATACTCAGAAAAGAAAGCAGTACACTTCATTGTTTAGGGACAGCGATTGTAAATTTGCGCTTCCATGGATTTTTTTTGTCCACCGACGAGAAATTTTTGGTTACAACTTTCAAAGAAATAAATAAAGAGACATTTTGATAAAGTGAATGTTTTACATTAAAGTTATAATAAAACGGTGTAAATATTCCGTAGTTATAACTTGAAATACGAAATGTGAAGAAAATGAAATACTACACACTCTTAGTAGACATTTTATTCGAAAATACGTTCTTTCTTTATGCTATGAATATGAGAAAGGAAAATAATCATTGGGTCTACTTTTCTGCTGTGATTGGAGTCAGACGATGAAATGTAGTCTTTTTTTCCGTACTTCATACGTGTACACACAAGGTTTATTGATACCCACGTATGGGCTCTAATGACCTCGATGTTGACGAGCCCTAAAGCCCCAACCAAAAAAAAAAAAAAAAGATACCGACGCATCTTGTAGTCTTTGCGCTCATACGTGACACTCCGAGCATTAAGGGGCTTCTTGGAAGTCAACTCACCCTCCCGAACCCAAATGCGATGAAAATGAGCAAGTTAGAAACACATTGAAAGAGCCGTTCATAAATTACGTCACCAATTTTCACTGATTTTCAAATCTTGTATATGAAGCATTTTGGTTGCGTTTGGAATCATTTTGGTTAGAACTTTATATATATTTCAAAACAAACTAAGGGCTCTAATGACCTCGATGTTGACGAGCTCTAAAGCCCCACAAAAAATAACAACTTTTAGAACTTTAATTTGTAAAAACGTTTCGCTTCTTTGGGGTAGTGTCTATTATGCGAGTCCTGCCGGTCCGACGAACGGTTCGGGACGGTGAGTTGAGTTCAAAGAAGCACATTAATCCTCTTGGGTATCACACCTGAGCGGAAAGACTATAATAATGGACTTAATCAACAAGAGATTTGAATGGTCGTGAAGACAGAGCAATAATTTTGTGAAAAGAATTCACGGATGCCTCGAAAGAAGGCNTCAAGTAAGCATATTGCATTTGGGATGGGACTCCAGTGTATACTGTGGAAATTCAAACAAAACTTAATATTTTCCCACTTTCGTCAAAAATAGCATCATTTTGACTTCATTTTCTTTTATATCCAATAGCAGTGTTCAGGCTTTCCTGCCGCTCTTCCACCACCACTCCCCTCCAAAACAATCTTCGTTATCCCTACTTCTCTTAACTCTAAACATTTTTCCTCATCCTTTAGGGATCTTTCATAAATTACGTCATGGTCGCGGGCGAAGCGGGGAGGGTGGATGAAACGCAACGGTTCGAGACAAGGGGGGACGAGGGTACTTTATAAAGCGTGACGTTACATTTGCTATATCATAAATGTTTAAAATTGTCAATTGAGGCAAATTTTCCAACAATGGAAACAAAAATTATTATATGAATGAAGAGTTCACGCTTTCCTAAAGTAGAATGAAAGCTAAATGTTTCTTCCATTTGCTTTATCTGCTACACTGTAAATACGAGGTGACAAACCGATTAAACCTTTAATTATCTTTTAGAGTTCGGTAACGAGAAAATTACGACTGAATGGTATAGAGGTGAGGGCAATACAAAGTCGCAATATTACTGAAATAGGTTTGTAGTTTCAACCAGGTTTTATTTTCGTAATAATTTTTGTGTTAATGATTATATTTTTGCATTCTCGATTTGTGCATAATGTTTGTGTCCAATTTTTAAATCCTAAGAATTTCCATAGATGAACTTATGCCGGGAAGATGAACTTACGCCGGGCAGCGCGGCGCTTCGAGTGGGAAGAAGCCAAAGCGTGGCAATGCAGTGCAGAGCAGTGCAGAGCAGTGCAGAGCAGTGCAGAGCAGTGCAGAGCAGTGCAGAGCAGTGCAGAGCAGTGCAGAGCAGTGCAGAGCAGTGCAGAGCAGTGCAGAGCAGTGCAGAGCAGTGCAGAGCAGTGCAGAGCAGTGCAGAGCAGTGCAGAGCAGTGCAGAGCAGTGCAGAGCAGTGCAGAACAGTGCAGAGCAGTGCAGAGCAGTGCAGAGCAGTGCAGAGCAGTGCAGAGCATTGCAGAGCAGTGCAGAGCAGTGCAGAGCAGTGCAGAGCAGTGCAGAGCAGTGCAGAGCAGTGCAGAGCAGAGCAGAGCAGTGCAGAGCAGAGCAGTGCAGTGCAGAGCAGAGCAGAGCAGAGAAGTGCAGAGCAGTGCAGAGCAGTGCAGAGCGGTGCAGAGCAGAGCAGAGCAGTGCAGAGCAGTGCAGAGCAGTGCAGAGCAGTGCAGTGCAGAGCAGCGCAGAGCAGCGCAGAGCAGCGCAGAGCAGAGCAGAGCAGTGCAGAGCAGTGCAGAGCAGAGCAGTGCAGAGCAGTGCAGAGCAGTGCAGAGCAGTGCAGAGCAGTGCAGAGCAGTGCAGAGCAGTGCAGAGCAGAGCAGTGCAGAGCAGAGCAGAGCAGAGCAGTGCAGAGCAGAGCAGTGCAGAGCAGATCAGAGCTATGCAGAGCAGAGCTGTGCAGAGCAGAGCAGACGTGCGACACGTAGAGTCGGCGGTCACAATTTAGTTGTTCCATTTTTACAAGGTCCCGTGGTTTTATGGAAGATGATTCGATAAGATTTTGCTTGAGGAAGACTAACTTTGAAGTAGGAATTTCAAATAGAATTTATAGATAGAAGAAAATCCACGCAAAAGATCATGTTGAAACTATGAACAAGATTGAGGAAAAAATGAACGGGACTAAATGTCCCGGAATGTCTTTTTGATAAAAACGAGGTGTAAAAAAATAAAGATAAATTATGTTAATTGTTTCCTGCCGTTACTTGATGTGGGTGATGGACTGGTAGGATAAAATCTCACTCAGATATATACAATGGAAACATGTTATTCAAGCCTAGAATCTTTCGCATACAAACTCTGACCTTCCCCACTAACACCCTGTGGTACTCGCTGGAATTCCAATGTTGAGATACAAGTCCAAAGATGATGATGATAATAATAATTTATTAGTCTGCTTGTGAGCAATGCTCGGTGGCAGATATGAAAGAGTACATAATAATAAAATAATACTAAGTTAAAAACAAATCATCAATATCTATAAAATACACTCACAAAT
>NNCF01132608.1:144293-192328 GCA_002313205.1 Laupala kohalensis | reverse complement strand
TGGCTGTCGCTCGCACAGGGAATGTGTATGGTATATCGCGGTAGTATGATATCTCATCCACGGTCAAAAGCTACCAACTACAAGGTAAAAATTCTGCGTCTACAATGGTAAAATTCATTGATTTTAATACAAGTTTAAATGATTTATTATTTTTGATCAAATGTTTTTTTTTAAGAAAACTTTTAGATATTCAATACAGTAATACCCTAACTTTACGAGATAGGCGGGACCGAGCAATAACTGTGCGAGAAGAATTCACTAAGTCGAGGTACAGCTTTGCATATAAATACATTCACGTTTAATTGGGACCAGAGACTAAAGAAAACAATAATTACGAAGTAAAAATTGTGATAAAATCTTAGATAATACAACAAATTATATTACATGAATTGTGAAAAGTAAATCGACATTATTTTGACGTAAAAGGAATCATAAAATCTAATAAACACGTCTGACAGGTCAAAGATTTGTTCTCCTCTCGCAAAATTTGTCGAAGAGTGCTAATAATTTTAAATTCCGTTTTTTGGCAGAAATACGCTCTGCGTTGGAGTTTGTTTCCTAAAATTTTTACCCCGTTTTTACTTGAACTAAGGCCTGTCAAATTTGCAAACGTCATTTAATCTTATGTTTGAACGGGACTAAAGAATTACGTTCTTCGAAGTCTCGCTTTCTCACAAATTTTTATGGGATCATTAATTGTCAGATCCTAATTGTATGAATCCAGTGGTTCTTGAGCATCAACTTCTATTCCTTGAACGTCATATTTCTTCACCCACTTCTAAATTTCATTGTCGGGCAACATCGATATCTTCTTCCATCACATTACCAATTTGGTCAGGTTCTGGGACTTATTCCGCCTAAGCTTCAGTGGTGAAAGTAATGAATGCTGTTTTTAAGATTTTTTGTGTAATTTTTTTCCATGATTGTCCAATAAACACTTGTGAGTGGAGTGGAGGAATCGAGAGTTATGCGGCGCTCGAAGATGAATCGGCTAGGAAATTAAAAATCGCCTAACTTCGGATTCGCGTAAAGGCGGCTTCAGACATTCATCATACAGCGAATCCTGAGCCACCGCTCGCCGAATAGGGAATAGTGTGGATGAGTTTCTTGTTCTTTGCCGCATCGCGAATACCGGTGATCGCCATAACCGCAGCGTGTCGCTTTTGTACCCATCAAAGGAAGCCGAGCAGTGGCGAGCATTGGAGAGCGAGCCGTTCGGGATTTCCCGAATATCGAATGTCTGGAGCCGCTTTAAGACGGGGTAGTGTAAATCGGGGTTTTACTGCATGCCATTTCTTTTTATAATTTATCATGCTTCCGCTATAGAACATTAAAAACTAATCGATGAAATAATGAAATTATTTCCCTGCGTGTTATTTTTTATTATTCATAAAATGTTAATTTTATCTATGTTCAACCTTCTCACATTAGCTCTGAAGCCCCCTCCTGACCTGGGTTTTTCTCCCGTATTCCTTCGAGAAAACACGGATTTTAATATTTCCCCAGGCTCTGGCTTAGGGATGGCAGTCTCATTAATATTATTATTACTAATCTCGAATTTTGAGTCATTTTAAAAGTTACAAACAGCATTATTTCCCAAATAATATAAAGATTTGATACTAATTCGTATTAGTTAAATTATTTTCTATTAAATATAAATTTCTTATTCTGTGGATATTATAAGTAAGTAACTATTTTTATTGTGGGGAGGGGGACTGCATGCATGATGTTGCCTAGAGGCGAAGATAAAATAAATCTACACTCCTTTTTCTATAGTTTCAGAATAAGTTTCTATATTTTCTTTATAAATGGTACTCATAATTTTACTTTGTGACGACATACTAAAAAAACTATTAGAAACTATTACTCGAGGACAAGCATAGCCATCCCAAATGATTTCACGTGTCATATTGATGAACGTTAGAGCGTCGCAGATTAGGTAATTTAGCTTTTAAAAATGTTATAAAATACCAAATGAATGAAACTTGTTAAATTGTTACATTATCATTAATACCATTAATCCTCGAGCCTTAATTAAAGGTATATTTGTTTATCCTTTCTTGCAAATGTTCTGCAAACACGTAACTATGAGCTCAAATGCATTTCACTAGAGAGTGGAAATCTCACGAACTGTATGATCTTTCATGATCAGTTTAATCTATCTTTATTGACGAGTTCAATAACACGTAATCAAATCTTTGTTGTACATGCTCATGCATCTTTTTTTTATCTTTAGATTAATCTTGTATGTTCTTTAGTTTTAAGTTTTAGGATTATATATTTTTTACTTGTATTGTTTTTCTTTACTTTAAATCATGGTATTCCATGTGGTCCTCCATTCAAATATATTTTACTTATTAAAATCAAGATGCCTTCCTCTCCCCTAGCTCCAGAGTGTTTTTGGGGTAAGGCTCTTGTTCCACTAATTTTAGAAAGAAACCACCTTTTGATCAATTTATTATTGGAATCATTATAAATTGGAAATATTGATACCAACAAAATGAAATGTAATGATTCAGAAAAATATATTAGTTGCAAAAATGATAATACGATTAAGACACATATTAGTTACAAAAATGATAATAATAAGAAAGAAATTAAGTTCTAAGAACTCAAAATATTTCTGCGCTATTAGTTCCTTTCGCGACATCAGCAGACAAATTTCCCTATCGCATGGTTCAAGTCTTTATTTCTCAATTTGGGTCTAAGAGCAAGCATTTCTGAAAAAGTACATGTACTTGACAATTCATGTTGTTCACTGATCAGTTCATTATTTGCCATGCATAGTAAAACGGAAATTTTTTAAAACTTGGTAGAGATTTTAAAAGCTTAGTGGGAATGTGCCCACATATCATTTAATGACAACGATACAATTTAGAATTCTTTAATTTATAACATAACGTGTGTATCTACTTCAGACATTTAAGAAATAATTAAGGTTATTCTGTATTTGCTTATTTTATTCGAAAGACGTGTAAAGTATACCAACTGTTCATGATTTGATACTCTTGATTGGAGAAGAAAAAAAACCAGAAAAAAAACCCAGATAAGAAATAGGAACGCTTCATTCAGAAAATTTTCTCAATGAATGGCGCAAGTCTGCTTGAGGAGAATGAAGGAAAATTTCATTAGTGAATTCTTTTCATGCTACAGCTGGTCATAATTAGAAGATTTGATATCATTAAATTCCATTTACACATACTTTCACAAATAACAAATCAAATAGAATTCACAAGATTTCCGTAAGACGTATTCGACAGATTCCAGTCATCAAGTCTCCCATAACAATCTAATCTTCGTAATCGCATGAAAAAATCGCGAGATATTTTTGAATGTGTAAATCTTAATCATTTGAGTTATAATTATCGTTTTTTTGTCCATAAGGCGTACCATTAACTTATATTTTTTGTCCTCGTGTAGTTCAGGAAAGAAAATGTGAGAAGTAGAAAGAGGTGACTTTTCAAAGATGAAACAATTTATGAGAAGTATTCTTTTTAGTCTTGTAAAATAGTGACCGTAGGGAAGATATAGAATCTCTACAAACCATATTAAGAGTTGACGGAACTCATTAGGTGGAGCGCTGATATGTAGGCTGAAATGCTGAGTTTCGCTGTCGTCGTCGTTCAAATCTCGGAGATATCATGGAATTTTCACTTCAGTCTGCCGTGTAGATGTGCTCTCAGGATCACGCAGCTTAACTGAGTTTCATGTCTGTTGTGGAGGTCGAACCGAGAAGAGATTTCGTCTTAATGATATCTGATCCCGTAGATGTTGTTGGTCTCGTCCTTCCGTGATCACCGCATTACAGAGCCGAGATAATTGAAACGTAGATCGCTAACTTCCTCAAACCCCAATCTGGATTAATGAAGGGATACTTTACACATTGAAAAGAATACTACAAATTTTGAATGAAAATAACAAATTGAAGCAATTAATTCTATGTTTTATTCTCTTTATGTTTTTTATAAATGAATTGCAATAAATGACTTCGTCTCTAAAACAAAATCTGACGCATCCCACGAGTCCAAAAACTGCTCTTCAATACTTACCGAGACTACACAAAAGTACGTTTATTTTTCTCACAGTTATCTTACCTTTACTTTTAATTTTTGTATTATAGACTCCTTTAAAACATTTTCCATGAAATATACTTTCCCTTACCATGCAAATAGGGATAGTGAATAATACCATACGAAAGACTAACTAATAAAGCCTACGCTAAAAGTTTAAGCAAAACTACTTTTTCTACTAATTACAATCCTAATGATAAAGCTTAGATCCATCTTTGAAAACGATTCAGAATGTACTTAGGAAGACTAATTTCAATAAGTTCAATTTCTCAAATTACAGAATTTTATCAGAATGATACTTTACAATAGAAAATATTGTGAATTCGAAGTATTATACTTCTATATCGAGTAGAGTGTATTTTGCTATTAATTATGGACATAATTATATCATAAGAAATCATATTTGTTTTATAATATATTTAGATACTAGATTAAAATATTTCTTTGAATTAATAGTAACGCGTGGAACTTTTTATGACCGATTTTATATTATTAAAACATTCAAAGATATCTTGGAGTTACTAATATTAGCAAAAGATGTAGTCTTCGCGTACACCAACATCGAATTAAATAAATAATTACATTATGAGGATAGTGTAAGAAGCAAAATATATATGAACAAATTCGTTGTTTCTATAACACCTTTTACGTGTAGCACCTTTACTTTTTACATTACATATATTGTATAATGATGTACATATTTCTTCTGTGTACCCTACACGTGGAGAAGATATGTGATAACTTTCGGTCAGGTGAAAATGGCGACGAATCGGGAATCGAACCGGTAATAAAGTGCCCACAGCATTGTGTGCCGCATGGTTCACTTGTCCCCCGTCTGGGGATGTCTCTCAGGTCTTCCGGGGTATAGGTCTGGGTGGAAATGGTGTACAGTTGTGGAAGGCGAACGGTTGGTGTAGTGGTTAACACCCCTGCGATCAATGCAGAAGTCCCGGGTTCGATTCCCGACACGTCGCCATTTTCACCTGACCGAAAGTTATCACTGTATAATCATGTTAAATTTCTTTTTTTTAAAATTTATTTTACTTTTCTGGGATAACTGTAATAATTTTACTCTCTTTTCGCAGAATCTACGAAACTGAATATACTTTGTTGTTTTAATAAAATACAGAAGGACATGTTTACATTATCTAATTCATCAACAATAAGTTACTGTCGAAATATTGGGTGTTTCCACGAGAAGGAAGGAAGGAAGGGTGTTTCCAGGAAGATGAGTACCTAGTCGCTTGGCCCCCTTCCCTCCATCCTATTTTTTTCTTTCCCAGAAAGCCGCTCTAGCAGCAGCCCTTGGAGTGATTGCAGCAGCTCGTGGAGAACAGGTCGCTCCTAAAGAGTGGTTGTCAGCCGAGCCGTGAGATGAGATCCTTTGAGAATGCTTAGTAGCAGCAGCGAGCGATGGGAGGCGACTTACGCGGTGGCGGCCGAAGACGACGCGCGGCGCTGAGCGAGCGCGGGGGGCAGCAGCAGCGACGCCAGGCGATCCACGCACACGGAGCGCGCTCGGGCGCGTTGGCACTGCTGCGGCTGCAACTGCGACGGCGACGGCGAGGGCCTCAGCCACGGCATCGATCGAAGCCCGCTATGCAAGGAGAGCGTTGTTAGTGCAATCGGAGGAGGAGGAGGAGGCTCACTACCATTCATTCATCACGGGGTTATGACATGACTCCGACAGCGATGTTTTAGTGGTTGCGTCTTCACTGAGAGGTAGAGCGCGGGTTCAAACTCTGCTCGGCCGAACTAGGAGAGGTTTTCAGCCGAGGTTTCCCTAACGAATTCCAGACAAATATCGATTCGGTCTCTCCTACCCAACATCTCTCCCACTCAATTCCCTTACCCTAGTCACGGTTAGGTGGAATAGTTCCTCATGACATGGGATCTTATGACCTTGCTGTTGACGAGCCCTTAAAGCCCCACAAAAAAGAAATCCTCATGGCCTAAAACTTGCCAAAAGACAACAAATAACTACATTAATAACTCTCCTTGCAGAAACTCTTCTTTCAGCATACTCATGAGCCGATTGTAGGAGTTGAACCAGCTAAAGTACGTGCGATCTAACATATCGTTTCCTGGCGAATTGGAATAGTTGCGTAGTGCGAAACTCTGGTTATCCTTCCACGACTCAGCAAACCGTCTTGAATGGTAGAACGTACTGTCATGTTCTTCAAGACGCTTTTCATCGAAAGTGCTTTGAATGAGAAGTCTATTAGTCAAATGGACTTTTTCATCGATTATAATACAGGGCAGCCAAGAAGTAAATCGCTTACTTTGCTACATTTTCACAAAGCATGTTCAGTTGAAGAAAAAAATTTAGGGTCGAAGACAGATAATTTTTGGCTCTAATACTATTTATACTTTACACTATTTTTCGTTTCTATTTCTTTAAATTTGTTTGATATTGCTCACTAAACTCTTTTCTTTCACTATATTACCAGGGTTTCTCCTCTGAGTCCACGTATCAACTCTCCAGGATTGTTTCTGCTCAAGTAATTTACCCTTGTGTTAGGGGCTTCAACTTCTTCGTCGTTATGCTTTGTGTATTTATAAAAAAAATACTGCTATGGAATCTTGGCTTGTGAATCTGACTGTGTGGTCCCAATTAATTGTTCAAGCGCTGACTTCTACATGAGTACAAAATGTTTTGTTAATACTTAGACATCTTTCTAAGAAATCTTTAAATAAATTAAATGAAAACACTTAGGTTTTCATGCGAAAAAAAAATTTATTAATTCTTATCGGAGACCGGTCAGTCGAAACAATTCTATTGAAGTGTTTTTGCCAGCCACTATTCTGATCTACGTTTCAATAATAATAATAATAATAATAATAATAATAATAATAATAATAATAGTAGTAGTAGTAGTAGTAGTAGTAGTATCGGAATGCACAAGCTAAACACTCAAAACTCACAATTTAAATTTAATCACAAAATTCAGGAGCTCAATGCTACAAATAATCGGCTAGTACCCGAATCCGACAAACCCCTATACAATATATATATTTTTTTCGAATAAGTTACTGAAAGTATAAAAGATAAAATGGAAGAAAATAGAAAAAAATTTTTTTTTCAGTTTTCGTGAATTTTTTATAACGCTTTCGTTAAATACCTGTACAGTACTATGTTATGCTGGGACATGGCATACCGAATTTATAGATATATTATAATAATAGAGAATGTTTTTTTTAAATCTCTTGTAATTAAAACAACTTCAATAAGAAGTAATACATTCAATAAGAAATAATACAGTAATAGGTAACATTAAATTACTTATGAGGAAAAAACGAAAACATGAAATATTATCATTAAGAAATCTATGATACATTTCTATTAAAACCACTTCATATATTTAGCGGTTTTTCACGCGTGTTGTTACAAATGCGTCATGTAAATCGAAGAAGTCTGTCATAGGATTAGGAAAAAAAATTGAAAGCAAGTAGGGGGCTCAAAAGAAAAGGAGGATTGAAAAAGTGCGCAATTTTTACCCGCAGGGTTGGCAGCGTTCTGCGATGTCCCATTTCGTAGAAAAGCAGTTGCGGTTAGTCGATACGGAGTGCTACACGCCGGAGGAGTGAGTGAAGATCGTTAAAATTCATTTCAAGAACGGCGAATGTTTCGCTGCGACTGCGAATATTACCTGGCATTTTCAATATGAGAAAAGAAAAGAACCGCGCAGAGACTAGTGAAAAAAACAGGAACACGTCATTCAAACAAAAACAAATCTATCAAGATATGCAGCGTATTGTAAGAAAAGAATTATATCTGGCCTCATTGAGACAGCTAACTCACGAGTGGAAACCACGCTACCTATTAGTACGCCGCGCATTCCCAAGAAAGGTTCAACAAGGTACAGTAAAGGTTCAACAAGTGTTTCGCAAGTTTTATAATAAGGCAATGAAAATAGAGCGGTGGATATCGCTTTACAATATTGTGCATTTTTGAGCTTAGAATACTTGAGTCTTTACTGTACGTTTTTTGCTTGCTCAACGAGTCACGATGAGAAATATTTATTTTTATGATGCAATTGGATTGTTTTCTTTTGTTAATGAGATCAGGTACTATGTCATTGCCAAACATAGTCTCATGATTTTATAACTTCCGTTTTGCGCGAATTTGGTGTGTGGTTCTAGTTGGTAAGCACTATCCTTCCCTTGAAACGTGTTATGACCTAAATTAAAAATATATTGGGTATGAACGAAGTGAACTGTGACCTGTCACCGTGTGAAATTTTCCTCCGGAGGTTCCTGGAATATAAAGTAATTGTGAAAATAAAATCAATTGCTGAAAGGAAAGCTCTAATTCCAGGAGTTAACGACGGAAAAAAGATGTGGTATGAAGAATGTCTCATCGATTTTTGCCAAAAGAATTTCAAAATGTTGAGATGAGGAGACCTTTAGGTCAAACATCATATTTCAAATGTTATAACAGTAAATATATCACATACTCGTACATAACAGTTTAATATAATGTAATGTACCTAAAATTTAATTCATAAATATTTTTCTTGTGACACCAGTTCAAAAACTTTGGTAAACTTTAATGTCAAAAAAACAATTGCAAACTGCTTTTGACTACGTGGGGGCAATAAGCTAAGATACTCTCCGGAAACAAGAAAGGGACCATCGCATCAATTACGATCAAAAGCTTAAGAGAAGTGACAGATTTAATACTAAAATAATATAAATAAATCCGTTATATTATAAATTTAATATAAAATAATATTTATTATTTCCAAAATAAATCGAATGGAGTGAAAATTCGAAATTAATGATAACAAAAGTATTAAGGACATAATTCGCCTCTACCAGTAAGAACACCGGAGCAAAACCCGGGTCAGGATGAGGCTACAGAGTTTATGTACACCGTGCCAAATTTGCTTACATTTAGAAAAAAATACTACTGTGAATAAAAAAGAGCACAACTGCATGCATGAAAAAAGTAATTAAATCAGGAATTAGAGTACATAACAATGAACGACAAACTAAAAGAAGATTTAACATCACTTTGCATTATCTGCAATCATATAAAAAACAATATTTGTGGCGAAATGGAAACTCATATTAACTTCAATTAAAATTTACGTCACACACTCTGATTATTTATATAATTTATTCATATTCCATTCCATGTGCAAATATATTAAAGACAATCATTAAGGTACAAAACTGATTTATTTCATGTTCTCTTGATGGTTAAAATCACATTCACAGTGTTTGAGGATAACAACGTTTCGAGGCCAAGACTCTACCCTCCTCTTCAGGTTTATTACATTCCTTTAGGTTTCTTACTACACGTATACTTAGAAGACACTAACGTCAGAATGTAAGGACGTACTGCACGGCAGTAACGATGCCTATTCACATATAGGGTAATTTTTAGTATATGGTAATTATAGAAATTTTAATACAGTCCTTAAAGGGGCCTTTCAAAATTTCAGACCAATTCATAAAGTATTTTTTCGGCGTTACAGACACCCGTTGAATTCACTTTCATTAGTACAGATATTAACCCTGGGAGGGTGAAGATATTTTAGCCCCGCAGATGGCCAAGTGGTGTATAAAATGGACCCACCTTAAAATTATTTCGGGGTGTAATTCATTCTCTAACACATTAAATAAACTTTAAAGGTTTTTGATATGTTTTGTTGTGTTCTAGCTTTTTAACAAATTTCAAAATTGTGTATTACCGCGAGCACGGAACGCTTCGTCATCACTCCCATTACCACTATACCAAAGAATTCATTATCACCCACGTATTGGGTGTCACGTCTCTCTTTCTTCAACATTATATTTCTCATCAGAGGAAGAAACTCAAACGTTTTTCATCGATCGCACCATGGTCACGATCCAGTAAAGCTTTGTAGAGAACTCAGTTGAGTTCAGGTTCTTTCGAGTTCCTTAATTATCCGTACGACACACAGACAGAAAAGAACACCTTCTCCAAACGACATAAAGCTCTCCTTTGATGAAACGTTTTCTCAAATCAACAGAGATGCATTATGATAATGTCAGGTTTCACGAAATATGACAAAATTTCGAATAGTAGAAAATAAGTACGCGGAGGATATGTATGGTACATCTTCCACCCTGAAAGAAAAACTAAATTTAAAATGAAAGATATTATTAATTTTGTGCTAACCTTCTTTACTCTAACACAAAACTACTAAAGTCAGCTACAAAAATCACTTAAGACTGAATAATCATTTTTTTTAATAATAGAAAATCAGTGATGGGGGACAAAATGTGCCCCACATTGCCCTTTTAGGGTTAAAAACATATGTTTTTAAAGGAAATTACAAAACAAATGAAATGTATCAGATATTAACATGAATTTTTCGTGAAAAAGTCTTTTTATCGAAATTTGAAATACAACAATTTTTCTGTAGCATAAAACCATTAGTTGTTTTATGCGATCACTTCATATTCATGAAATTAATGTGAAGAAGTGTTAGTTCATGCAGTTTATTTTCTATTTAGGCCAGCTAAGTCCTCATAATTGGTCGCCACGAGACTGGGAAGAACTGTTAAGGTGTTATCTGCGCGTTGACTGAAGTCAAGTTGTCAAGTATTCACGAAACCTGGAAATATTCACTATAGTAGTTTTTATTAATTAATAACTCATTCTACTGATTTTTAAATATTGGATAACAACAATTATTTTGTGATTTTAAAACTTGATATAAGCCCATAGTACTTTAAAGACAAATAATTCAAAATTGTGCGCCGTAAGGATAAGAAAATTCATCGCCACTGGAAAGAGAATGGTTAAAACTAACATTTAAAACATTTTTGGGGGGTACTTAAGCATAGTCACACTGACGCACATAATACCTTAAGGTAGACCCTCGTCACACGGAGTAACTCGGAAGTGTCGCGTCGCGACGGATACTGGAGTAGCGTCAGTTTATGTTGTATGTGGATATGATACACACAGGAAACTCATAACCTCACAAAAAAGAGACTGATGTGATTCGAGTATCTTCAGTCTGACTCCGGTGTTCAGAGAAGATTAATGCCTGATGTAAATACGATTTTCTGTCCTACATAATTACGTTACGTAGAAAAGAAGGTACACAATACAATATAACACAACAAAACGATAATTCCACCAACGATGTCACAGCCTTAAATTTACCCAACAATGGAGTCATAAATGCTCAATATTCAACTAATTATCAGGAATTATTTAGTAAAACATTTGTCTCCACTTTCTTCTCTTTACTCCCGTTCCGAATTTTGGAGGGTGGTGCTTGCGATTGCTGTTTTCTCATAAAACACTCTTTTCTTATCTCAATTTTCTTATAAACCTCTAACAGTTTTTTCCCATGCGTTCTTTTTTATTCAGTCTTTAAAAACATTCGATTTGGCTCTCCGTGTCTCGGACAGTTACCTCAAAGCATCAAAAAGTCTAGCAAAATTGGAGTGTTAGGTATACTCGCCATGTTCTAAACTGGTGTATGAACGTACGGCACAAAAATCAAAACTTACTTTACGGCACGTATACCGAACACTCCAGTTCACAAACTGATGTTGAGATTCTTTGTCTTCAACTCTCCCACACACGTTACAACATGGACGTCAACACAAGGATCCGCCTACCAAATATCTAAAGTTTTTGATCTCACTTCAACCGTGGTTCAACATGAAATGTCAACCGCCAACCGGCCCACAGACGAACATCATCTTCAACACGGCAGGTTGGCAACTTTGTTGACGACCAAGACGATCGTCTGTGGGCGGCTTTACGAACATTCTCATTAATAAACCCAACGTGAAATAAATATATGCAAAACAATAAATAAAAATGTAATATATTACAAGAGAAAAATAGTTTAATATTGATAAATGAATTAAATATTGGTTTAAATTATGCGTTCATTGTTTGATCTATTTGACAACTATTTTAGACAATATCATCAACTGATATTTTATACAAGAATGAATCTTAGACGAATGACAAAACAAACGAGAAATTATATGCGTAAAATGCTGTTCGCTCACCATTGTGCAAGAATTGTGAGCAACGCAGGAGACGCAACGGACGCGCAACCTGCTTGGGAAATCGCACGTGACTAACCTATCCCTTCGAAGTCGTAACCTTTGTGCCTCCCCATTACTTAACATTGGAAGGAGCTCCCAAGAGACTGATAAGACACTCGAGAATCCGTCACTGTGTCCTAAAACCTTTGGCATACATGACGCGGTCTGTCGAGGCGGATAGCGATCTCGCGATCTTCTCGGCGCTCGGTGATATGGCTACGTCACATACAGAGCGATATCTGTGTGAGCGATCCAATGTTGTGATAGTTTTCCACAGAGCACGTTCGCCATAGTGTTTTTCACAGGTTACAGAGTTTTGCAGGTTTTTTTTGGAAAATTAGTTCTGATGAGTAGCAACTCCTGCTTCTTTTAGCACTACAGTGTACCACAAGAAAAGAGACGATATTGGGTACACCCAATCAAAGTGAAGAAGTCACCCAATCAAAGTGAAGAAGTCACCGAATCTATGCAAGAGGTGTTACCAACATATACCACCAAGCAAAGATCAACCAATGTTGTAATTCAAGTCCGCGAAAAGCTTTCTGATTATTTTGCCAGGACGACATAACTTCAATAGGATATTTTTTATAATACTTTTTTGAAGAATCTAATAATTAGTACCTAACAATAACTAACTAATAAAATCATTTTGTAAAACGCGAAACAATATTCGTTCTTGCTATGAGCAATGTTCAGCTCCCCTGCAATCACGATCTGCCTCTTTCACCACGTTTTCTGTACAATTGGTGTGAAGTGTCGTATAAATTTCGCTTTTTCTATGAATAGTTCCGTTTCTCCTCCTATCTCGAAAAAACATCTCAATGAACTGATGAAGACCGCCTGGATCGTGCGATAATTTTGTGAATTTGTACAAACGTACTGCCTGCCGCCGCGGTCAACTACCCCTGAATAGGCCCCGAAGGTGTCCAAAAGGTTCGCGGAGAGTAGAGCTCCGCAATTAATTGACCTCGGCACTAGAACGAGATGTGGTCAGCATCTGGCTCCGACCGGTTTGACCCCAGGATACACCCGGGTACTCATTATTCAGTAGACTGAGTAGGTCTGGAAGTCAGTCTGGATGTTGAATTGTGATGAGAAATCCCCACCTCATCGGGAATCGAATCCCGGTCATACAGCCAGTAACTCAGCGTTCTACGCATTGAGCCACCTGACTCCGCAATGTTGCGTCATAGAAACATATCGTCGGACCGCGACGTACCGCGTCCTATGTACTAGGGACTTAAGAGGGGGGTCGGACAGTTCAAGCGGCGGGTTGGCAGCGCAGCGCTTTTACATAGGCGAAAAGTAAAAGTCGATGTTTATCGGACAATTAGACAAATATCGAAGTCATTACAAAGTCACTGATATGACATTCCAATTTAACAGGGAAACTATCATAACAGTTAATTATATTCTTATAATTAAAAAGCAAATAAACTTCAATTTCCGATATAAGAATTTGTGATTTTAGCCCATTTTATTCATTAAACTGACAATCACTGCGCCGTTCGATTGTTTTGAAATAAAAGAAGCATTAAACTTTGTTAACATTTCTATTCGCTTTTAAGAAATTAAAATATTCCGTTTGGAAACATCAGTAAAACATCATTTTTTTTACACTTACGTAACAAAACTATCGCCGACCCTTCTAGCAGTTCAATGGTTCTCCGAGGGAGAGTGCCGGCGAAGACGCGGTAGTGGGGGCAGAAGGACGCGAGCGAGAGAAATTGGAAACTTCGCACAACACAAAGACCTAACCCCAGAATTCGTGAAGCAGTGAGTGGAGTGGGGGTAACTTCTGCAATCTGCCACCAAAGACATGTTTTAGTTTTTGTCCTTTGCCTTCGCGAATACTATTATCTTTTGATACGCGTCAATGTTGGTGTTCGGAGTTAGGTTAGTGCTATGTTTCTTGCAAGTGGTAATCAAGTGCAATGAAATCGGTCTAGCATTATATAATTTATTATATAATATAATAATATATATATAATAGAGGGTGTGGGCAGAAATATGGAGGAATGTTGGGAAATAAATAACCGTTCTTTCCATCACTATATTTCAAACAATTGACCGCATCAAAGTAACAATTGCTACGTACTTTCATATGAAAAGCAATGATTACTGTTAATCTGTAACGTGAACCCGAGTTTGACCATAGCAATGAAAAATATTTCATATCGTTTTCCTGCCGTCAAAAGCGACGTTTAATTATTATTTTCCATCATATTTAGAAATATCCGAAAGGAAAAAATGATAACCCAAGAACATTTGTGTAATATAGTGCTTTTACTTGATCAAAAACAATATTTTTGAGTGAAAATGAAGGCTTTTTGTCGGTTCTAACTTATGTAAATGAACTTTTTGTACTCATATTAACTGATTCGCACGGTCGTCAGATGTCCTCCGTTTTGCGTGGATTGCTTCCTAGCCTGTTCTCAGTCTCCGGTTTCTTTAAACCCAACGCTCGTTTGGCTGAAGTTATACGAGAACTGGACCCCTACACTAAAAAAACTCACAGAGCGGGACACTGTATCATCATAGGTGGGCAGAACTTGGGCGGTTATTTCAATGCGTCTGAACATCTTCAAAAACTAAAAATGGCCTCTCAGCACACAAACATAGTACTCTCTAGCCAGTCTCCGCGCTTCAAAGTTCCACAAACTAACTACGAAATGAAGCTGGCAAATATGTCCCTAAAACTTTACCTGGCAGACACAAAAATTACAATTTTTAATTTGCAACCACGCCTGACAGCCAAGGACTTTAGCCAGTACGGTTTACATCTGAGATCGTCTGGGAAGCATCACTTCGGTTCTCTCCTAGCTTCACATCTGACCTCACATCATCCACCTGCCCCTTTACCCACTCCTACTTCATCTCCTCCACCTCCCTCAGCTCCTACCTCATCACCATCTCCTCCTCCTCCTATCTCCAGGCCCATTTCTTCTCCTGTCCCCGTTCTTTTACCTACTGCTTCCGCATCTCCTCATCGATTCCTCCATTCGCATCTCCTGCCGCCCCCATACACAGTTACAACTTGCGCTCGGGAGTATGATGTGGCACTCGAATGTGACAATCGCGTTCGGGTGCAGTGTGCGGGCTTGACCCGAAACTAGAAGCTGTACCAAATTCAAATTCCTCTCCACAATGTAACGTCGCTTCCAATTCTCGTGAATCACAATCACTTTACGAAAGTAAAATAATTATATTTCATCATAATGTCCAATCCCATTCAAACAAATTGACAGACATTGAAATTCCGGTACACGAACATCCTTTCGATTTGCTATGTCTCACAGAACATTGGCTTTCAACTAACAACATTAACGATACTGATATTTCAAATAATATTTAGCAAGTTCTTACTGTCGGCAAAATTTTAAAGGAAAAAATCTCCACGGAGGTACGTGTATCTACGTTCGTAATGATATTTTTTCTTCTGCACTGCCAGGTTACAAGAACTGCTGCGTAGATAGTGTGTTCGCATTTTCTGCAGTTAATCTGACCGACACCGGTATTGTTGTTTTGTGTATTTATAGACCTCCTCAATCAGATCTTGACAATTTCGAAGTTCCGAAAAAATATATTTTAAAACATATCACACATAAATCTATCGTTATATGTGGTGAATTCCTGAGTACACCCGACTCTGCACATTCACCAATTAATCGATTTAAGAATCTTATCGATTTCTTCAATCTTAACACTACGATAAACGACCCCACTCGCCTCTCCGGTTCATCTCAAACATTGCTAGATCAAATTATCGTCAACAATGGAATCTCGTATCTGTCTGAAGTGTTTATCACCGGATACAGTGATCACCTTGCTCAAGTATTGACTATTAATAATAAACTAAAACCACTTAAAATCCTTTAAAAATTTTCAAGACAGTTTAATGACAGAAATCAATCCAAATTTATAAATTATTTGCATGAAGAAACATGGAAAGATGTTTACAACTGCCAAAACACCGACGACAAATTCAATGTATCTATCTCAATATTCCTAAAACATTACAACTCTAGCTTTACCATAAAACGCAAGTTAATTAACACAAAAAATTCAATAGANCTGTCTCTTATACACATCTAGATGTGTATAAGAGACAGTTATATTATCTTTCAAAACTCTATAACCAACCACCCGAAATCCATGATTATTTTCGTAATTACAAGACCATTCTTCAAAAATAGTCTATGCAGCTAAAGTTATGGAAAACGACAGGCAGGTAGTAAAATCGAACAATTGGATGAAATCAATATGAATATTGTTAAAAATTACACGACAACTACTGAAAATCGTGAAAAAAATGTTTCTCTAATAAACTTTGGCATAATCGTATCAAATCCTCAGGACATAGCAAATTTGTTTAATTCTCACTTCTCAGAAGTAGGTAAAATAACGAACTCAATATATCCAAATCAAAGTCCTCCAATTATGTCCACACACGTACCCAATTCTATGTTCACTTCCGAAACTAACGCAAGTGAAGTCATGAGAATCATCAGCTCATTAACAAAAAAATTTTCAACAGGCATCGATGATATAACCGAGTTTATTGTTAAATTTTCGTCTCACGTTATATTAAATCCTCTCATAAATATGTTTAATAGTTCTTTATCGGAAGGGGTGTTTCCCAACATATTTAAGATAGGTAAAGCGAAACCTTTTCACAAGAAAGGAAACAAACTTAATATTGGAAATTGCCGACTAGTATCTCTAATACATACTTTCTCAAAAATCCTAGAAACATTGTTCTATGAGCGTCTTCTCGATTTATATAAACAATTACATTCTCTCTGACGATCAACACGGTTTTAGGAAATCCTTTTCCACTACAAGCGCCATATTTTCTTTCTTAAACGATGTTACCACATCTCTTGACCGTGGAGAAAATCGTCGGGGTGTTTTTCTTGACTTATCCAAAGCATTGGATGTCTTCGATCACGAAATTCTCCTTTCGAAATTGCATTCTTTAGGCATTCGTGGACTTCCACATCAATGACTAACTTCTTATTTAAAAGATAGATATAAACAGGTCGCAATATCCTGTACTAAAAATAAAATACTTCAGCGTTGTCTTTCAGAAACAAAGCCACTTACTTGCGGAGTATCCCAAGGTTCAATTCTCGGCCCAATACTATTTTTATTACATGTAAACGACATATCATCCACATCAGATTGCAAAATGGTTCTTTTTGCTGATGACAATAATTTACTATGTAAACACGCCAACGCTCAAAAAGTTTTGTCTAACCTTTCGACTTGGTTCCATGCAAATCGTCTCATTGTAAACACTGACAAAACAGTATTACGTCATTTCACAATAGTATCACAAAATATTTACCCCAGGTTTCTCTTTCTTTAAACGGAACACAATTAAAAACTGTTACGAATACAAAATTCTTAGGTCTCCATATTCAAGACAACCTCAAATGGAATTGTCACGTTGACAATATTAATTCCCAATTAAGTAAATTGTGTTACGCATTCCGAATCTTAGTTAACGTAGTTAGTCCACGTATTTCCCGTTGCGTATATTTTGCAAATGTTTACTCACAGTTACGTTACGGCATTACCTTCTGGGGTAATTCCGGTCAGAGTATTCAAACTTTCAGAAACCAGAAGAGAATAGTTCGGATAATTTGTAAATCTCACCCTCGAAACTCTTGTAAACCTTTATTCAAGGAATTAAATATCTTAACACTTCCCTGCATTTATATTTATGAAACGGTCGTGTTTGTTAAGACCGAATCACTGAAGCACCACCCTTGCTTTATACGAAACAGTCTCGTTCACGAACACAATACTCGCAATAGTAGTAATATTCATCGCCCTAGAGTTTCAACCACTCTTTGCCAAAAAGGACCATATCATTCGGGAATCGTTCTATATATTTCCCTGCCCAAGAATATAAAAGATATTATGAAATTGAATCTCTTCATGTCCGCGGTTGAAAACTACCTCCTGCACCAGTGCTTCTACACTGTAAAAGAATTTATTGATTTTAATAAAAGTTAAATCCGTCTTGTACTTTATCACGCCGTTGCTGTAGTACTTTTTAAATAACTTATAACAATTAAAAAAAATTTTTTTTTCTAGCATGGTGTTGATTTATGGTTCATATTAATTTAGTTTTATGTGTACTCTACTTTGACACGGTTTTGTACATACATTCTGTAGCCCCATCCTGGCCCGGGGTTTTCTCCGTTTTTCCTTCCGGTAGTAGAGATATTGGTCGGTAATTTCCAATATTAAGTTTGTTTCCTTTCTTGTGAAAAGGTTTCGCTTTAGCTATCTTAAATATGTTGGGGAACACCCCTTCGGATAAAGAACTATTAAACATATTTATGAGTGGATTTAATATAGCGTGGGACCAAAAATGTAACAATAAACTCGGGTATATCATCTATGCATGTTGAAAATTTGTTTTTAATGAGCTGATGATTCTCATGACTTCACTTGCGTTAGTTTCGGAAGTGAATATAGAATTGGGTGCGTGTGTGGATATAATTTGAGGACATTGATTTGGATATATTGAGTTCATTATTTTACCTACTTCTGAGAAGTAAGAATTAAACAAATTTACGATTAAACACTTATAATTTTGTAAACCCCAAAATCATGTTGCCTTGTGCACTTTTATTTTATCGTATGAACAACTTTTATTTTATCGTTCGCAGAAATATATCATGTAACTCAATGAGAAATAGGCCAAAATTAGATCTTAATGTCTAAAAGAAAAGGTAATGTTTGGACATTGATAAAACTATGTTTTATATGAAAAATACAAAATTTTAGGTTCTTCTGATAGTTTTACAGTTATTAATAATCAAAATTGTACATTTCCGACGCGTGAAATATTTAAATATCTTTCTTCGAAAGTATTTGACGCAGGAAGATGATATTGGTGACATTTTCTTCAGATTTTTTAAACTTTAGTATAATGTGCGACTTAATTATATTAAAACATAAAAACAATTTTTAAAAATATTTAAAGAACTTTTTTTTTGATCTTCAAAACTGGACCTTACATTTTTCTTTAAAGCAGTACATCGTATTCAAGAACTCTCTCTCTCTCCCTGTATCTGTATCTATCCATCTATCTATCTATCTCTCTCTCTATATATTAGTGTAATTAATTAAAAGGGTAATTGATAACCCTAATCACAAATTAATTAACATACCAAACTTAACATGTTTGAAGGTGCACTTATGGATTTTAAATATCACTTGGAGTTCTACAAATTAACTCAGGCTCCACGTTGAAGCGTCTATTGTAAGACAACAATTAAGAGGGTAGTGTATAATACTACCAACATTAATAAATAAATAATGATTAATGAAGAAAGGTAGAGACGGGCGGGGTTCGAGCTCATTTATTAAAAGAAAAAAACATTTGGTATAAAACACACGCAGCGTCTAAATAAAACTGGGTTTTAATCATCTAACTACTACATAACTAAAACTATCATTACTATTTTACACATGCTCACACATTCCCCTGATTAATCCCTCAAATTTCACACGCTTTATGTTACTAGGATTTTCACAGTGATGTGGGTTCAACAAGTTGCCAACATCATTTTCATCCTATAGTTACGTTAAACATTAATTATTAAACAAACAAAGCTAATTGATCCGTGGTTGAACGAGGAGACATTATTGCCTTTCCCATAAAGTTCGCCGTAATGAAGCATACGCTTATTCTCGTCTAAAGACGCACCGCTTGCATCTACCTAAACTGGGCGCACCCAGCAATGTGGAGTTACCTTGATTACACACATGGGTTAATAAGTTGAGATGCCTTGTGCCAAACTCTGTGGTCGCCCCCAGGCTGTAGTCGGGTTCGATGACCTCAGAGCTTCATGCTACGACTGCTTTGTCTCCCAGCTGAATGGAACCAGCCGCCTCTCGTAACCCCATTCACGGGTGCCACCAGTCACCTCGCTGAAGTCCCGTGACCTAATTACCGTTCATGGCCGCAACTTCCGATTCTCCCACTTCCGGATCGCGAATCAAACTCGTCGCGAGATGCTTTTCCAAGACGTTATTAATTGTTGACTATCATAACTCGCTAGTCAATTAACGCAAGGCTAAATTGCTCGTTAAAAATCTCAAAATCAAAAATTTATAGATTCACAAAAAAGGAAGTTCAATTACTAAACAAATGATAGAAAGGAGATTGAACTAGTAAATAATTAAAACCGAAGTGCTAGCTCACTTAGCCGTAAGATCTATAACTCAACGTAAATACACGTCTCTAAGTGGCGATCTCGAACTAAGTAAGTAACTATCTGAACTGTCAGCTAGTAGTTAATAATGATCTCTGATATCGAAGTAAGAATGTAAGAATGATGATCTGCGCTTCCGCGTGCCTAATTTTATAACCACACTCCCTTCTCTTCTCCAGACTTTTGAAAAGATGTTCAAGACCATCTCCATGCCACGTGATTTCATGAGTCAATAATTTTGTTCTGCGTACTGCACGCGGAGTTACTTCGATTGGCTGAACGTTAGTGACGTATGTCGCGTTCTCGACGTTAACAACAACGTTCGTCGCCTTCTATGGACGCCAAGCCGAGACCACGTGGCTCCCCGCCCCTTGAGGGACCCTCGCGTCTCGTGAGTGCGTCTCCGGTTGTCTATTGTCCATAGTTTTCAGCCTCATCTTCTATTGTCGAGTGACAGTTGGTCGCCCGTTAAAAGAACTCCTAGTTCTTCGAGTTTGAACTTCCACTCATGTCCCTAGTGACTATCACGCTCCGACTGTTCCCCCTTTTGTTGAACGTACTGCGTTCTCCGAGGCTTCTCGACCCCTGGTTGTGTCGCGCCGTCTCGCTTTGGCCTAATCGACCCTCAACCTTTCTGACTCCCAATTTTTATGGTCTTGTTTTGCAGCTCTGAGTTCCGCCTTGAGAGGCCCCAGGAACCGCTCCCTTGAATCTCAACGTTTCTTCACTTACGCCCTCTGTTAAATCCTTACAAAAGCGACCCCTGGTTAATTTTGGCTTATTGTATTTGTCACGTCTCTGTCTTTTGGTTGTGTGCGGGCTGCTAATTTAATTTCGCCGCTTCGACGCCCACGTCTTTGTTAAATGTTTACATGTCTGGTTAATTTGACCATGTTTTTAATTATATTTGTTATTTGCGGGTTCCGCGCGGACTACTGCGCTAACTTGAAATAGATTTTCATTGAGTTATTCACAGCCTTTTGAAAAATGTTGGCCTTTCACTTTTCAAGGGCGGCGACCGCGCTCTTTGCCGGCGCGTAGCGCGGGCTGTTCTGGAGCCGTCACCCCCGCTTCCTCAACGGTCTGTTTTACAAAAAGTTTCTCGACTTTCTAACGTCATACTTTTTAATTGAAATTAACGAAATGCAGAGTGCAGAGTGATATCTCCTTTCTTTCTCTTAATCCAGACAGCAATTAATTATGTTATGTTAAATGAAAATGGGAGATGGGACCGTGCCCGTCATTGAATCAATGAAAATGGAAATTCCAAGTTGAATCAAAATGGAAGACAGGGACGGGAGGCGAACGGGATGGCGCAGTTGGTAAGCGCATGAGCGCGCTAAGCCCCGAGTTCGAATCTCGGTCCAGTCTCCCATTTTCATTTAACATAACATAACTAATCTGTTTCCTGGCGGTGAGGTTCACCGCAATTTAAGAGATTTCTATGTGCAAGTCAGTAATTATAATCGTTAATTAAAATGGTCGACACGCGTGTAGCCTACAAATGCAATACCTCTTTCGTGGCTTATTATTTCATAAGTAGTATGCAAAAGAATTTGTCTTACCTACTGAACCTTCATCATCTTTTAAAATTATCAAAATCTTCATCATTTGCCAGCACAGTAATACAAATTTTAGTATATGTTAAGTAACTATTTAAGTTCTTAAACCATGATTTCATAACAATTTCAANACTTATAACAATTTCAAAAACTATTTTCTTGCATGATTGTGTTGTCTTATGGCTCATATTAATTTAGTTTTATGTGTACTCAACTTTGGCACGGTTGTGTACATAAATTCTGTAGCCCCATTCTGGCCCGAGTTTTTCTCCGTTTTTCCTTCGGGTAGAGGAGGATTTATTATACAGGTTCTCTAGGTTTTGTCTAGGGTCATGTTTATTGTAACAATAAATCGTTAATTTAGTGTTTTATTTCAACTCTTATGATTTTTAAACACTATACTCAGAATAATATATAGTTCGATAATAACTTGTACATGTAATTTTTAGCGTAAAATTACAAACATAGACATTCTATTAGTTTTATAACTCGCAGCTAATTTTTTATCTTATCTAGGATCTTATGCAAAAAAAAATTTGAATCCGCCTCTGCCTTAGGGCCCTTGATCGGAATTGATGGGATGGTCCATTGCTTGCTTCCGGAGAGTAAATTACTTTATTGTCCTCCACGTGGTCATACGCAGTTTGTACTGTTTTTGACAATAAATGTTTTTTTTAAAATCATTGTTGTAGTGAGCAGATTGTTGATGTTTTACTTAACGAATGTAACGGCACAGCGATTTATTCGAAACGTTTGTCCTTTACAAAAAAATAGGTTTCTTTATTCTCAAAGAAGTAAATTTAGTAATTAATATTCAGGTTTATTTTAAGGTTTCCTCGTGATTCTGACCTTAAAAAGAAATGGATAATATCTACGAAAAGGAAAGATTTCACCCCTTCCAATATTCAACTGTCTGCAGTGCTCATTTTGATAAAGCGCTTTAAAGGAAGGGGGAACCAATTTTTTTTTTAATTGAAGAGCTGTGTCCATAATATTTGATTTTTCATTTCATCTGCAGACATCACAACCTAAACGTTGGAGAATAATTGAAAGATTTTCGGTAAGATTACTTAGAGCGAATCCACACACAAAAAAAAAGTCTCTAAAAATCCTCCCTAAAAATATATTTTGTACGGTAAAAGTGACACATCAAATTGATAATTATAGCCCACTATTTACGTTCATTTCTAAATCTTCGGTCTTTTTACTTCGTGAGCTGAAGAACTAGCGCAATGAATATTGTGAACAGTACATTTTAAATGAATTTATCATTTTTAACTATGAATTTATTATATTTATCGTAACATATTACAATTAATGCACATCTTGCATGTGTGCATGGAAACTGTTTTAATATTTGGCTAACATCAAATAGTTAGGAGCAATTAATTATATTTCTTATTTTCGATATTTTCTTAAATTATTTTCGTCTTTCATTAAAAATACTATCGTTCAGTTAAATAAATCTAAACTCGGTATGCTTAACAAGCTTGTTTTATTTCAAAATATCTGGGTGAAGATTCCTGTACTCAGGATTGGTATTATTATAGTTTTTATCAGTTCTATTGTCAAATACTTATTGTAAATACATGTAAACATATTAATGAATTCTATTTATAATACTTTTTACGATATTAAAGGATTAATCTAAATTAAACCATGCACTCATAAAAGATGAACATCTTTTATAATATTACGCACATGATTTGAACACTCAAATACATGGTTGGTGATAAATTGTTGTAACTTTAATAGTCACTGGTCCCACTAAAACAATTCCACTGTTGTAAAACATAAAACTATTATGTATAAGTGAAAAAATTCAATGAAAACGGCGCCGCCTGCTTAGTGTTATATGGAGGTTCAGNTGGGGGAACTGTGCCAGGCAGCCGGCTCGCAGACCCAACACAGTCAGCGTTCCAGTAGATAGTATATTTCTATGGGTGAAACCGATTCCACTCGGCTGCCAGTGAGTACGGCGACCGTTAGTAGAGCAGCCTACGAACAGCGATGAATGGCGACTACAGCGCTCAGTAGCAAGCATTAAAATTAAAATGCGACTGCAGCGCAAAGTTGCGAGTGTTAAAATTAAAATGCGATTTCAAAGCTGAGTCCTTTGCCCTCTTACTTGTCATAGTGCGCCACTGCTTACTTCGTCACTGATTTAATAGATCTCCCCTGATTTAATAGACTGATATTAATCCTGCAAGAAATTGGAAAGTTTTCATTAAAAAAATTGACTTCACAGTAATTTTTATAGTTCGAATTTTTTTATTTTATAATGTAGCACTGATATACAACATTAGATAAAATATGCTTTGATTTATCAAAACCAGTATACTAGCATGGGAGAGATGCGCGTCAGCCCCTCCAGAACTCGAACGTTTTTGACTGTGGTGTCACCTACCACTGAAACATTTAATCGTTCATCTAGAAATGATACAAAAACATTGATAACTAATGTTTTACGACGCATGGAGAGGCGTATTAGATATTCCCATGTGCCTGCTGTAGAATGTTACCCTTCACATTTAGCGAACAAATAACAAAAATTTCGTCAATTTCTTTCATTTTTTATGACTCACTAACACAAGGATGTATTGTAGTGCGACCGTTGGGGGTCACGTCCCTGCACTGGTTTAGTCTTGGGAACGGTGCTCCTTTCCAAACAGGTGGTCCGGTCAATGTATGACTTATATACACTAACTGCTCTGACAAAAAGTATCACATTCTGACATTGCTTTTAATTATCTGGTTCATTATGGTAAACGAAAATAATATATTATTGCTACAAGACCTATCGACGTGGAAAGATACTTTTTAATTAGAATACGGGATACTTATGGAGAATCATACTTCTGTATTTAAAAGATGTTTTGTTAGTCAATATATTCTTTGTTTTACAATTGTCATTTTATAATGTATAATATTTCAAAACCAGAAATCCTAGCATTTGCCGTAGTAAAGTTGTTTAAAGCTACGAAAATCGCTTTGATTTCGGACTTTCACTAGGTTACCTCGGTAAACTGTGTCATTCAAAACGATCGATTGGCAAAATTTGATAATCCATATCAATTAAGAAGTGTTCTGTAATTACTCAAACTATTAAATTCAAAGTTATTTCCATTGTAAATTTGCATTTTCAATAACTTAAGCTGTAGTACTATAAACAGTTTTCCCAAGCATAATTTGATATCATTTCATGTTTCTAACAAATTCTTTAGCTCGACATTGAATTGTATTTAAAAAAGTTTGTTTTACATGTCCTTTGATCTATTATTCCACATTAAGGTTAAATGTGAAGAATTTGTGAGAAATTTAAAATTTCAAGATTCTATCTCAACAGAAACAAATAAGTCACGCTTTGTCAACTCGATGGGTCGTTTCATAAGTGCACGGAGGAGTTAAAAACGAAATTCCCCCTTTTATGCAGAGAAATAATAAGGTAACAAAGCGAGACTCATTTGCTTCTATTGAAGTTAGTTGAGGACGTTTGCCTTTCAAAACATGTATGTAGAGACACGCGAGCGCATGTTTCAAATATCTTTTTTCTTTATTTTCTTCACTCAAGTGAGAGAGACACAAATAAATGCGTACTTTTTATAACTATCAGAAATTTTTTTTCTAAAAATTATATATAAACAGTTTTCATAGTTCTACTCTCTGGCGACCTACTCAAAACACCGATTAGAGAGCTACCCTAAAACATAACGTCCATGCAAAAATACGATCCTTCTACCTTGAAAATATACTCGTGACACAATGGCACCTTCAAAACCACAAAATGAAAAATTTTTCTATTACTTTTTATTCTACTGGTTTACTTATCTTCTTTTTGACGTGAATCTACGTGTATATGGTGTGAATGAAGAGTGTTGCATACTGTTCTATCGGTTTTTACTTTCTCATATACGTAGTATATATTACTTTCTCATATACGTAGTGTATACAAAGTTTAGTAATCGTGAAAAAATTCGGAAGCGAGATTTCGACGGAAATATCCGTTTTAGTTATCCCTGATTCAGAAAAAGTGGTTTTTGGCATAACGTCTGTCCATCTGTGCGCAGCGACTCTAAGTAAACGGATGAATATATTTAAATCATATTTCGTATTTACAGTAGAATTTACTTATCGATGCACGTGCTCTAATTTCTTTTTCCTTTAAAACAAAGGGTTCTTATATGAAGGTCAAAGTACTCTTTTGAATGTTTCACAAAAACGGTTCTTACAATTTTGCTTAAATTTTCTGTATGTAAAGTAGAATAGTATGCAGTATGTAAAGTAGAATAGTAGTTTAGTATGCATTACATCCGTATTCTCGGAATTTCGCTTGAAAGTTTGGTATAGACGCAGTAAAAAAAAATTCAAAAATGGACCAAGCAACGTAGAAAACACTTTTCGTACACTGAAATGAACGATATGATAATGATAAAGTACATAGGAGAACAACAAACGCACCGCAGATACGAAAATACATCAATTTGTTTACAATGAAATTACATTTACATAACACTTTTACGATATTTTTTGTCACTCTATGCTGTAGATGGGCAGATGGAAAAACGTATATGAGAGAGTATGTGCAATGGTTTTGCAGCACAAGTTAATGTGCCACCAGATTAATATCGATGAAAATTTTTCAGCATATTTCCTAAGTTAAAAGGTATATACGCAAAAAAAAAAAAAGAAAAAAAAAATCACGAATAATATTGCTTTCCCTTTAAAATATTACATTTTAAAAATTTTCTGAATTTTTACGGAAAAGAACTGAAAGGCAGTATGTTTTAAAAAAATGTTTCCCAAACGGGACATTAAAGATATATTTCCTGGAATTTATTGAAAAATTCACCAGAAATGGGAGACAGAAAAAATAATTTATCAAAGAACAATATTTGCCATATCTCAACCCCGCGACAGTTTACATACCTGAGATTCTATTTTTGTACTCGTTTTACGGTTGTCATAAGAAAAATCAAATTTGAAGGGGACTGATAGCTTATATAAATCCGGAATGAGCCTCTAATGTATATAACATTTCAAATACTATGAAGTGTAATATATAATATTGCAAAACTTGTATATGTTTAAAACTTTCACACAAAGCAAGCATAAAACAAATGGGTTCTATACAGTAGATTTCACTTTTTCATAATTATATGGGAATTTATCTCGCTTCGCTTTTTGCTGAATATCTTCGTTCTTCCAACAGCACAACTTTTGAGAACCGCGGATCGTCATAGCGTTTGTCTAATTATCTAAATATCTGTCAAAAAAGCATTACTTTTGATTAAACGTACATTCTGCCCGAGAAAATTGTGTTTTGAATAAGTAATAATTATGGTTTGTTGAGGATATACCGTAGCAGATTTGTTATACAAAATTGGTTCAGATAAATCGCCTTGGTAATTAAAAATGATGGACTCTCGCACCTACACTCGCCTTACGACCCTCACTCCAACATCGAGGAAATATTTGACAGCCTACACTTGGGTAGATAAAGTTGGGACCCTCGTTCCTACAATCCAAATAGACAATTTTGGAGAATCAAAGAAACAAATTAAAGAAATCTAAAAACAAACAAATAGAATTCAGAGACTTCATGTCTGATAGTAGCCTAATGACTGAGATGCAGGGGGAAGATTAGAGAGAAAATTTAAAAAACCTAACAAATAGAAATAATTCAGAAGCGTTTGGTTCTGGAGCTATTACGGGCTATAACTAAAATTTACAAATCGTTTATATTCAAATACCCTTGACGTAAGAAAAAGAATTTTATAACCATTTAAAATAAATATAACAATTTGTTTTATGCTAGCATCATAAAATATTAATAATTATATGCATTTAACTAAAAAATTAGGTAATTTCTTTTTTTAGCAATTGTCTTAGATTTTGTTATAGTTTATATACTGAAGGGTTCACACCCTGACAATAAGTGTTTCAAACTATATAAGAGAGGGGTTCACTCCTATACTTTTCTTGTTAATCACGTAAATATTTCGTGTAACTCTCTTTTGTGTGCTTTAAGCACTTTACTACCAACGTAATTTCATGTTGTAAATAATTTTTATGTGAAGCAAAGTTTAATTAATAATCCTACTGTAAAAGTATTAATTCATATTTTTAATTATGTGTTGATAAAATATTCCAATTTAAAATATGTTACTGGAAATTTTGAAATTGCAATCCATTTTCTGTAATATTTACAGTCCTAATTAAAATGCCCAAGTATTTACGAAAGTAAAATATCCTAGTATTGCAATAACAAAGTAATTAAACTGGTGGATAATAAATGCTCTTCCACAATTTTTATACTAATAAAAAATTAATATATGAAGAAAATTATAAAGTGTACAAGAAATGAAATTTACGCGTCTGATCGAGACTTTCGATATACTAGTATATCGAAGATCTCAATATAATGCTTCACTAGCGCTGCGGAAGGGTTACATGAACTATTCAATATAACGTCACATATTAACTGGAGTGTGTTCCAATGAAGTATTCTATTTTCTTTACAACCAGGAAGTTAATGGTTATTTTAGAATTACAATTTCAGTCATCAGTAATATAAATGAGATCTGGCGTAATTTACCTATTCAACGAAACGTAGTTAATTCTTGTGTAGGTCCCTGCATGTACTCGTATGTATATTACGTAAGAATTTTTTTTCATATGACATCTCTAATCCGAGGGATGAAAGAAAGAGATGTTCGTCTGAGGAGCCTTCAAAGTATATTGCAGCTTCTGCTGTGGATACTGTTCAGTTTTTTCTTATTGTTTATTATTTCCATTAATATAATGCGTTTGTGGTGTATGTCCTAGTACGGAGACGTTTCGTGATAATATAACGTATGCACTCAAGATACGTTCTCCTTTATCTTCACTAATTCTGTATTGCTTTACTCTTACTTTATAACTGTAATGAAGATAAATTTAAAATTGTATGACTTATTATTTATGAATCATCTTACGTAGTATTCAAATCAGTAATTTATTTTCATGAATAAAGATTCATTAATAATACTATTGTAGTAGTCTGAATTAACATATTTTTCATTTGTGGGTTAATACTGTTGTTTAATTTTAAACGCGTTATTGGGGATTCTGAGCCATTTCCTTTAATATTAACATTTTCTAATTAAAATGGCGCGAGAATTTACGAAATTAAAACATTTGAGTATTACATTAACCAGGTAATTCAACTATTCGATCATAAATCTCTTCAACAAATTTTTATTCTCATGAATATTTTAAATTAAGAAGAAAAATAAAAAGTTAACAACTAAAATTCGTGCGTCGAATGCTTTACTAGCGCTACGGAAAGAGTTTTGTGAACATTTCACTGTGACGTCACATATCTCAGGAAAAAGCCAAAATGAGATTCCCTTACGTTTCTACTCCTTTTGGACAGGGTCAAGCAACGATAAGGATTTTGACTTAGAAATTCCCAGCGCATTCCTATTCATTGGACTTTAGAATGTGTGTTTTATAAATTTTATTCATTTTGACCATTTTACAAATATTAATTACGTATATGTTAGACAATTTTTGGGTTCTTAAAAATATTTATTTACTGTTATTCTTAATTTGCGTATAATCTCATATTAATACATTCATTTATACCATCAACGTTTTAAAGAAAGAAATAATGTATGCAAAATTTGCAAAACTTGAACTCTTAATATTTATCATTGGTTTTACTGTCTGCACTAATTATTTGCATGGTTTCAACACATTAAAAAAAACACTTTATGTATCCTTGGCGCAACTTTAATTTGTATAAGTCCCTCGATGAGTGAGAAATTCCACCTTTTAGTTATGCAAAATTGCTTCAACGCTTCATTCAATATAGTCGCTTCCGAAACACACATCCTGTAATAGAGTACAAACAAACGTAAGTAACTTTGTTAGGGCGTAGTCACAGGTCTCCTAACAACGCTGTAGTGCAACTTCCTATAGAACAAATATTGTTCTTCCTTCTGTACACATTATGTGCAGCAGTGTCAACTCGAAAACAACCCTAATGTAAAAGAAATGCTAAGTGCTAAAAAAATTGTGTAATGCGATAAATCACCTAAACGAATTTGAATTTTATAATTACACATTACAATACCTTACAAAATCAAAAATTTGATCTCAGATGTCATAAGATGATTCCAAACTTAATAAGAAGATACTTATGGATTAAAAGAACGGAGGTGGATAAATTTGAACTTTGTATAAGTACGCGCCAATAATATACGAATAAATTATTACGCCAATAATACACAAATAAATTAGTATGCTGAAAGGTACTTTTTAGACATAACGAGATTTTTCCTAAGGGGATTTTCGCACAAACATGTGTCATAATATAATGCTGTCTAATTATCAGAAGTGAATATACTTTTCAAATTTAATTTTTGATAATAAACTAACTCATACAAGCTTATTGAAACGACAAATGTTGGAAGTAATGATCTCAGGAAAATTTAGTAAGTACTTAATTTTCCATCTGAGTAACAATTTTTAGCGTTCTCATACATGTGACATGTGAAATAAATACGAAAACTGTTGCACTTCGTATTCCTAGAGAGCTGTTGGTATGTGGCAGAGTGTATTGTCTTGTAAACGGAGTTATTATGTTGGTATCCACTAGTATCCCAGCAGGGTGACACCATTTCAGTCTCTCAGTCAAATAGCTAAAAGCCTTTTCGAGTACATGGATAATCTGTCAGGATGTTATGTGATATCGGCAAAATTTATATTTTCCGTTGTTCCTAAAACAAAAGGATTTTCCCCCATATTTATCAATAAACATAAATTTCAAAAGTATAGAATTTAAACAATTTAATGGACCCACTTTTAGAGCTTTTTATTATTTTCCTCGCACACTATTTCTTATAATATAATACTGGGAAAGTTAAAAGAGAAGATTAAGCATTCGCAACCTTTTGGCAAACAATAAACTTAAAGAGTCGAGATTCTTGGGTTTACGTCTCTATTCTTGCATATCGTCTTGTTATACTTAGATAAACGAAATAAACTATTTTCGTAAAAATTCTAATATAATACATTATAAAAATGCCAATATACATATCAGAAATTCGTTAATCCGCTTCTGTTATGTGTCGGAGCAAATATTACAAACCTATAAGCTGTTAAAACACTATCGATCGTAATGTTAAGTCGTGGAATCTAAATTATTTTATTTCACGAGAAATAATTCTCTATTAAAATGTCTAATTTGAAGTACTCGTTTGCTCTCCATCAAACTAACGGCAACACAAGGAAAATTGTCACTTAATTTGTGATTTGATCCGGTTTTCTGTTCTGCGATCTGATCCTGTTCAGCACGGAAAGTAACACACCGCTAATAAAATGAAAATCAATGGAATAAAAATTAAATAATAAGATTTTGTTTATATTAAAAATTGAATTTGATATCTCATAAATTCTTAAATATCTTTTATCTCATAAATAACGGGACCGAGATATCCCATTTTCATTTAATATAACATAAATAATCTGTAACCTGGCGGTGAGGTCCACCGCTATTGAAGAGATTCCTGTGTGTTTGTGAATCAGAATAGGATAATACGACCCTAAACAAAGTACTTCCTAAGGGAGTCACCTCATATGAGTGTAGTCTCTACGAGGCTACCTCAGAGGTCTTTGGGTCTCGCAAGTTGAATAAAAATGCAAGACGGCACGGGAGGCGAACGGGATGGAGCAGTTGGTAAGCGCATGCGCGCGCTAAGCTCAAGGTCCCAAGTTCGAATCTCGGTCCAGTCTCCCATTTTCATTTAACATAACACTAGTGGTTGCCTATTGCGAAGGGAGACACCAGAACCTTCCGGTATTAGAACCTCTAATCTTGACGCATAATTTTACATTGATACATTTAAAAATATGGAATATATGGTGTAATGTTGTGCGCCGCTAATATTGCCTCGAAGTCAGTGGTGTCATGGTGCCGGAACACCCTTCCGTCACTGGCTTTTGAAAAAATATTTCTTTTTCTATTTGCATATTTATTTCTACAAATTTATTTGATGCGACTGTTAAAGAAAATGAATTTGAGAAACAAATAACACACCGTCAAGTTGAATACAGCAAGAGACATGGGCTTCGCGTGAGAGGAGTGAGGTTGTTTTTATTTCACTGCCATTTGATTTTGGCATGTGGTCTACAAAATATGAGAATTGCACGCTACGTTTTCTTATAACTACCAGGACAAAAATTTGTCAGTTTTAAGGATTCCAATATTACTTAAACATAGACACTGATTATAATTTTATTTCGAGAGTCAAGTGAGCCATAAAAAATGTAACTTGTGATGAATTTTCACAATTCAAAAAAGTATAAGGTTAGAAAAATACAGGTTCAAGTTTAATTTTTTTATGTTACAGAAATGGTTCTAATGCCGAAAACCGACTCCAGAAGGCGCTGAAATGTATACAAATGAGCATATCAATTTTTAAAATTTCCAGGTGCGGGGGAGGCGCAGAACCCCTTTTGTTGGGAAGTATGGGAAATTCAGCGTTCCGGCACTGCTAAATTCGACATGACACCACTGCTCGAAGAGTATATGTGTTTTGTCGTTAATGTGATCTTGTATATTTGTCATCAAACACACCCACCAAGTTTCTTTATTATTATTCTAAACAAATAGTCTGATTGAATCGAGACATCTCAATTTATCTTTCAATGCACGTGACACAATTATTTATGTTGATCCTGTGTTACTTGGAACACTGATAAAGGGGAAAGCTCCGAAACATTTCATTTTTGTAATAAAACATATTACTTCAAATTGTGGAAGATAGTATAATTCTGTTTCCTTAACATGTATTAAAACTTCCATAAAATACCGTTTGCAACCACAAATGTTACACCCACCAAGATATGCTTGAATACTGTAAAATAAATTATAGTAACATTTTTACGCACTCTACTATGTTAACTGTGTAAATGATTGATTCGTTACTTGGGTAACCATTCTGTTAATATTTGTGCTCGTGTAATTAATCTTCAAGGTATAAATCCTAAACGTTAATTCCAATTTTTCGTTTTTTCTGTACTTGTTATCCCGATGCATCGAATTATCGAACATAACATATAATTTTTTTAATAGTAAATTTCGATTATACGAACCATTCCTTAATATATTAGTTCGAATAATCGACGCTCTACTGCTGATGTCAGTGTAGAACTTCATTTCCCCCTCAGATCATTTTTCCATTATGTGAATGTACAAATAACACAGGAGTGCTATTTTTATTTATGTGGATTTATTTTAAGATGTTAAGATGTGTTACCTTTCCTTAGCTCTTATTCAAAATTAATTTTCTTTTCGTCATATAAATCGTTTACTTTCGTATAAATCTACAACATATAAATTTATGTGAGCAAGAATATAATGTTATGATAACATTCTGAAAGTGTTATGATGGAAGTCAAAGAAATGCTATCATGATATTTAACAATTTGGGTCACGCACGTAATGAGAAACATCTGCGGCATATTGATGCAGGTGTGGACCATTAATAGGCGATGTTATTGACTGTAAACCAGTGATGACGGAATGTGTCTATTTTCGGAGTACACGCTTAACATTCGTCGCCAATCGTGGAAGATACATAATTTATGACCAAATGAATTTCGAAAGACTTCTGCACGCACTTAAATGCAGGGAAGAATATGAGATAGAATATTTTAAGTATACTGAATATACTAAACGTTAAGTATATTTATGAGTAATAATTCCAGAACTGAAGGAAATATTTCGTAATTTAATTTCTTGTCGCATCTCAAAATAGATAAAATATACTTTTTAAAATTATGCTATAACTCTTTCGGATTAAAGTGTCGTAAGAAGAAATAATCTATGGCAATTTATATTTACTAATCTGTTCAATAGCATTGTCTCCTAAACTTTGTCAAAAATATTTCTCATCAAAAAAGCACTGCGGACACAACATGTTATGTAATGTTTGTGTATATTCTAGATAATGGTAAAAATTATTAGTGAACGAACTATTTGCAGATGTGGAATTTTTTTTCATTAAAACTGATTTACTCTTGGCATTATTTCGATACGGCATTATCTCCTGGGGCATTTCCAATCAGAGTGTCCAAATTTTCAGAATTCAAAAGAGGATTGTTCTCATAATTAGTAAATCTCACACCCGAAACTCTTGTAAACCTTTACCTAAGGATTTAAATATTTTAACCCTTCCCTTCATTTATATTTTTAAAACGGTCGTGTTTGTTAAGACCGAATTACTGAAGCGCTACCCTTGCTTCATACTCGCAATACGTACTCTTCACGAACACAATACTCGCAATAGTAATAATATTCATCGTCCTAGAGTGTCAACAACTTATTGCCAAAAAGGGCCAAATCATTCGGGAATCGTTCAATATAATTCCGTCCCCAAAAGTATAAAAGATATTATTAAATTGAATCTTAATACATAAATTAAGTAGCCCCATCCTGATACGGGATTTTGTCCGGTTTTTCTTCGAGTAGAGGCGGACTTTTCATGCAGACACACTAGGCTCTGATCTAGGGGCGGCATCTATTGCAATAATAAATCTCGTATTCATTCGTCACGATTTAAAAATAACACTTTCCGAATAATCTATAGTTTGATAATACGTACTTCTGAAATAACGTTTTGTGTTTCATTAAATACGAATTTGTATTGTGTTAATTTTATAACACGTACCGATCACTCATAGTGGTTAACAGGAAAAATCCCAGACGTCGAAAAAAAAAGAGCGAATAAACTTTAAAGCATGGTTCTTCTTTCTTGCAATTTGCATGGCATTCATGTCTGTTCAGACGACCTTAAGCTCTTACTGTCCCTTCGCGCTCCTAAATTAATTTGTCTTCAGGAAACGAATCTCTTACCAAAACACTTTTTTTCTCTCGTGACTACCTGTTATAGAGCGGACTTAGATGACGACCAACGGGCACACGGTGGCGCCGCTGTGCTCGTAGACGTTTCAGTTTATGTCAAAGAAGACTCTATAACAAGCGTCTTTCAGACAGTATGTATGAGGGTGAGTCTCCCTTACATTTACGGTATGTAATATTTATATCCCCCCTGGGCAGCCATTCACGAAGAAATATCTTGCCGGTCTGATGAACCAATTGCCTTCCCCATTTCTCATCGCCGGGGACTTCAATGCTCATAATCCGATATGGGGTTTTTCACACAAATGCCCAAAGGGTGATATAATAGAAAAACTACTAGATAGCCGAGATATAGCGCTCCTTAACACGGACCACTCCACACACTTCTGTACAGCTTTCCGATCTTACTCTGTGCTCGATTTAGCCATTTGCAGATCCTCTCTTTCCCTAATCTTGGACTAGACGATCTGTATGGGAGTGTCCACTACCCGATTCTTATACATATAAACGTTTTTTGCCCCTCGGTTTCTCGTCCTTCTCAGTGGATATTGAAAAAAAGCGGATTGGGATGTGTTTAAACGCAACATCAATCTTTGCGATGAGCCTTTCGTCGATGTGGATGCTATGGCATCCCATTTCACCAACGCGGTTCTCGACGCCGCCGATGTTGCCTAAATCATTATGTAATCAAAGGCAATGCCAAGTTCCATGGTGGAATTCGGATTATGCAATGGTGGTCTTCGCAAGATAGAAAGCTTTAGCGCGGTTTAAAAAGTATCCCACTGTTGAATATCTCATGGATCTTAAAAGGTGCAGAGCCAGAGCAAAACGAACTCTTCGAGAAAGTAAGACGTTCTCCTGGAAGGCTTACATTTCATTTCTTACAAGCTGTACTCCATCATCAGTCGTATGACAGAAAGTTAGCAAGATCCAAGGTTCGTGGTCCTCTTTTTCCATTCCCAGTCTTACTGTAAATGGGCTGCTTCAAACTTCACCTGAAGTTATCGCTGAAGAACTTGCATTGCACTACAAAAGAGTCTCCAACTCCATCGTCCAGAGGTTTTTTTTCCATCGTTTCTCCTACAGAAAGCTCGCGCGGAAAGTGTTGCATGGATTTTTCCAGTTGTAGAGGAGAGGAATATAACATTCTTTTCTTAATGACGGAGCTAACCTCTACCCTTGCGTCTTCGAAAGATACAGCTCCTGGTCCTGATCAAAAACATAACGCGATGCTAAAACATCTTCCAGAGATAGGTATGAAATTCCTTCTGAATTTATTTAACTGTATTTGGAATGAGTATACTGTCCCTGCTCTATGGCGTGAAGCCATAATTATTCCACTTCCGAAGGAGGGAAAAGATCCTTCTAAACCGTCCCACTTTCGACCGATTTCTCTGACAAGCTGCGTTTGCAAATTGTTAGAATGATTGATGAATCGTCGCCTTGTTTGATTTCTGGAATCGCAAATCCTTCTGATCAATATCCTATGTGGTTTCAGAAAAAGGCGGTCAACGCTGGACCACCTGGTTGCGTTGTCATCAGCGTTTGTATTGAGAAAACATCTTGTGATCATCTTCTTGGACCTGGAAAAAGCTTATTACACAACCTTTAAGTACGGACACATTGCACTCGTGGGGATTCCGAAGTTGTTTTCCTCTGTTTCTGGAGAGCTTCCAATCTCAACGGTCTTTGCGCGTTCGCCTCGGTACTCATTTGTCATCTAGTCATCTTTTGGAAAATAGCGTCCCACAGGACCTAATCCTGAGCCTCGCCCTCTTTACCATAGCCATAAATAGTATTGCGTCAGTGGTTCGAAAACCGATTCATGTGTTTCTATTCGTTGACGACTTCGCCATCTATTGTTCGTCCAGCAGCATCTCGGTCATCGTGAGGCAACTGCAATTGTCTTTAAACCGTTTGCACGAGTGGAGCATGTCTACCGGCTTTAGTTTTTCTACATCCAAGTCATTATGTATGCATTTCTGTAGGATATACAATGTTCACAATCCAGATCTTTTTCTTGGGGACCAACGTCTTCCTTTCGTTGACTCCGCAAAGTTTTGGTCTCACATTCTGGACCGCACACTAACTTGGAGTAGTCACATGCGAAAACTACAATCCCGTTGTAATTCATCTCTGAATCTCTTTTGCTGCTTAAGCGCATCATCACCGGGTGCAGACTGCACATGCCTTCTTTGTCTGTACAGAAGTCTTGTTCGGTCTGTATTAGATTACGGCAGTATTGTGTAATCATCTGCATCACAGGAGTTCCATTGCAACTGGTGCCTTCCGCACCAGTCGAATAGAATGCTTACTAGTAGACGCTGGCGAACAATCTCTTAACAGAAGACGTGATATTTTACATGGATCTCACGGAGTGGAACTGATGGAGTTTTCAGATCATCATGCCCGTTAACACATCCATTCCCTCAAATTTTGTTCATCTTAGAATGCAAGACCTTCGTTACCCCGCACAGCGGGTGTCCACTTTAAACATCCGATGGAGGAAAATGGCATCATGTTACCTCCTCCAGTGAAATATTCCCCCTTTTCTCTCTCATCCCACCTTGGTCTTTCACGCAACCAACCATCGACTTTCGAGTGTCTCAACTTTCAAAGCAGGACACTCCTGCTGTTGCTGTGTACCAACAGCTTTTCGGAAAACTAAAAAACCTCTATTTGGATCATATGTACTTCTACACTGATGGTTCATCCATGAACGATTCTTTTGGGGCTGCTTTCCACTGCCATACTGCCACCCGTTCTTTTTTACTCCACTCCTTTTGCAGCGTGTATACTTCGGAGAAATATACAATCCTTGAGGCGTTGAAGTTTAGTCAGCTATCTTCAATGCGGTGTGTGGTTCTCTGCAGTGACTATTAGTGCTCTGTGGTCAGTGTCTTCACTGTTCACTTCTGACATCCTTACACTAACTATTCGGAATTTTATAAACCGTCTAATAGTTCAAAATTTTAAATAGGTCTTTGTTGGATTCCTGGGCACGTAAGTATTTTGGGTAATGAAGAAGCTGATGAGGCAGCAAAGCAGGGAAATCAGAAGACAGTCCTTGACATTTTAACGGTTCCTTCGCCAGATTCAGAGCTTGTCATAAGATTGTCTATTCTTAAGACATGGCAAGCCGAATGACAAAATTTCGCCTTCAAGCTGAGGAATGTAAAAGACTCTGTTAAGACCTGGTCGTCTTCATCCCGTGCGAACAGACATGAAGAAGTGATCCTTACACGTCTTCGTATTGGCTTCTGCTATCTTACCCCTGGTCATCTCTTATGCGGTGAACCTCCCCCCATCTGTGAGATTTGCAACACAACTCTTAACGTGGAACACTTTCTTTTGGAGTGTCTCAAATATAATACCAGTCGACGGAGACACAATCTACCCACCAGTTTGGACGTTATGCTTGGGCAAAATGAACCGATTTTGATAAGTTTTTTTTAATTCCTGCTGGAGTGTGGCCTTTGGCACATTATTTGATCTTTATTTGCATGTCATTACTAAAATCAGTAGACGAATCGGGGCTCTTCCCACAAGTTCTCGCGAGGGTTTGGATTTAATTCCTTCTTTATTATTTCTTTTCTTTAAATTTACGTGTTTTTCTCTCTAATTTTAAATTTTTTCTTTGTTTTCGGTTTTTATAATGTTTTAGGAAACTATACTCTTTCTTCCTGTCTTTTTATGTCTGGAGGTATATCAGGTATTTCAGGAGGGTTTTTAGTGAATATAGTCGAGTGTTTCGGCGAGTCCCACACGCCGGGAGAGTCACGTTGGCTTTCCTTAGTGCGTAAGAGCATTTTCCCTACATATACGAAAATGTTAGGACTCTAATGGCCTCGATGTCGGCGAGCCGTAAAGCCTCATTAAAAAAACACGCACCGAACTATTTGTATTGTTAGTGTGTTGTAATGTTAAAACCGCCTCTCCCTTAGGACCCTTGATCGGAAGTGTTGGGATTGTCTCTTGTTTGCTTTTGGAGAGTAAATTAGTATATTATCCTCAATGTGCTCATAAGTTGTTTGTAACTACTTTTTTGAGAGTAAATTCATTTATTGATTGATTATGTATGGTGTAAGATGAAACTTTTTTTTATCAGAACGAAAATTAATATTACATACTGTTCCTTCTAAAGTGCACTTTAAGTGGGCGGAAGTAGAGCATCGGGAGCAAGGACATAATGACGTAACGAAAGAAGATACGTGACGAAAGAAGATACATATTTTTTACAAGTGCTTTTCGGAATTCTCATGTATTCTTGTGTATTTTCAATTTAATTTATCAGGCGAGTGCATTTGTACCTAGTGTAATCTGCAACGTGAAAATCACCAGTTCCGCAACACTTGGCAGGTATTAACTGACCTGAAATAGGTGTTCGGTGTTGTCTGAGCAGTTTATGAAAACTAGGCATAATTTGATGACACATTTGTGGTCATTGAAGGTTGAGACACGTGTTTAGACTACATACAAAAAACAAATTCATGAGCCGTAAAAAATACCTTTTGTGATGTGATATCCTTTAGCTATTCGGATTCACTGCGATTTTCTGGACCGTGTATTTAGCCACTCCGGCCATATAAGAGAATGATCAAGGAGAGGGTGGATATGGGGTTGTACATGACAAGAAATTAAACGACTTTAAACTTATTAGAATGTAGGAAAATACCGTTCGAAATTGCACAGATATCTGTGGTGGGCAACCTGAAATATGAAATTTACAATATTAAACACCCTTATATTGGCAACCTGGAGTAGGAGTTGTGACTGTCTTTTTTGTCTGGAATAAATTACGGATTTTTGAAAATATGAATTTTAGCTTACTATCTTTACTTATTAACAGAGCCATTTATTTATTTTCTCAATATCTTTACAGCTATTTATACTATGCTTTAGTTTCTTTTCTCGCTGAAAGTTAAGATGGAACTTTAAGAAAAGAACCTAAACAACTAGAGGACGCTGACGGCAACACTTTCTCAAGGAGACAATTCAATCAAATAAACACAACTTTGAATCTACTTCGCTCATAATGCAAGATGCGTCATAATTGAATGTGCATCTATCTTCAATTTTTAACAGTGTAGTAACACTGAACTTCACTTCGGAACCATGTTTCTGTGAAGAATCGACTTTCCCGTTTCAACTTTTTCGGCAAGCACTCTGCGCCGTAGACTCAGTAATCACATGGAGAGCAGAAATGATGAGCGGTGTATCTTATCAAAATAAAATAATCTCGTTAATGTTGATCTTCCGCAAGGGAAGAAGCACATGAACGGCGCAGATAAAAGTTACCGGAAGCATCAGACCGTTTGCCGCTTCAATGTTCATAATGAGTTCACTGTGAAGATCGTGATCGCAGTAAGCTAGGGTTTTAAATATTCGTCATAGATCATCGTGAGAGAAGTGTTTGAAATTTTCAGGAAGTAAACGAAATATACACCACTAAAATTGTTAGTGCTGCTGCTTCATTTTGGAAATCATCTCTACACTAATAGTTTACAATTGTCGTTGTCATACACTCTTTAATTTTCTTTTATATACTCTTTGATTTTCAATTACATAAAAATAAATTCAGTACACTTGATGAAAGAATTCGTTGTTATAAACATTAATAATGCAAAAGCAAAAACGAAAAAATAAACTCAAATGACTACAAAAAAAAAAAGAAAAAACATCCCATGATATTAACAATAATATTGAAGAAAATATGCTATTTTCCGTATTTTGACGACTGCAAGTTAGGTCGAAAGAAGAATTCTTTTAGCTGGGCGCAATATACAGAGTGATTATAATTCAAGTTCAACTTTCAAACAGCTGTAAAAAAAGAACAACTGCTCAGAATGACCTGAAATTTGAACTGAATGTAGTTGAACTGACCTGTTCTTTAACACCGAGCTGTCTATTTCTAAGGTTAAGATATATAGTACTCGTTATTTGGACGTGAATCATTTTAACTGTCAAATCTATTTATAGTTTGAGTCACCATCTTCATTAATTATGTGAAAGTATTCAACAACTCCAGATAACGATTAAAAATCTTAACTATGAAAATAAAAGGAACACTCGTAATATATAACATACAATATAATGTATAACTAACTTAAATAATTATACTGCATATCAGAAACTATACTCTATTTTGAATAATTTGCCCATTAAATATTCCTTTCAAAATCCAATTCAGTTTATAAATTCTTTTAGACACCTTGTATTAATATCTCTTTTCTATTATTATCCTCTTTATTTTCGAAGTCTGAAAATGCCCACGTCATCTCTGAAAAATCTTTAACATAATAAAATGAAACGAAACTATGAAAATAATTGTTGCCATTCAAACTATCAAAGAAACCCCACCAAATGTTACTAAATATTGTATTTGAAGGCATCAATAGTTCACCTACACGTAATGAATTAGATAGAAGAGCAGATGTACCTGAGCGTGGGTGGCGTCCGTTGGCCTGACGCAGCTCACCTTTTAAGCGAGCGCGTTGCTCGATCGTGACTGCTGGCGAACAGCGAAGCGGCGTCGCGCGGAGGACCCCAGCAACACAGGCAGAGGGAGAGAAAGAGGGGATAGATGCTATTTCACCAACACGCGACGTCAATGCGCGAGCCCGCAGGCGCACGAGACACTGTCATGTGGGACTCATCGATAAGGACAGGAAAAGCATTACCCAGAGATAACCAAAGAATATTACTCATTGACTTTTATATGATTATATATATATATATATATATATCTGAAAAAGAAAATAGGAATTAGATATTACTGTTGTTCAATCTTGCGATTTATTTTCAGTTAGAATAAAGGACATCGTGAAATGCATGATTAATATGCGATTTCTAGATATTTCGCATTATTTCTTATATATATTCTTTTATATGTTTCATATATATCTTATATTCTTTTCTCACCTTCAACGGCCTACGTGATATCACACACATTTCCTTGCCTTTTGACTACTTTGCCCTAGAATCACCTACGTTGTATTATAATTCCTCATTTATTTCATCTGTACAATTTCTTGTATCGTTTACTATTTGACCAGATGTTGGTAGATTCGATACACTTGCCCACGCTTAAAAATATATATACCCTGCTTTTGACCAAAAACAAAGGACATGGATCAATTAATAAAATTCAGAATAATCCATACCTGAACTTAATTCTTTCTCTATCTTATTTGACTCTGTAGTTTTGAGACAAAAACCTACAATCACTACTACCAATCTTCTTCAGAAATAGCTCAAACCGATAAAACATTGTGCATATATTTATTCCGTGTACCTACACGTGGATAAGATATAAGATTAACTTTCGGCCAGGTGAAAATGGCGACGAACCAGGAATTGAACCTGGGAACCCTGCCATGATCACAGGGGTGTTGACCACTACACCGCTCGTACTTTGTTTACCCATGAAACTTTGTTTACCCATGAAACTTTGTTTACCCATGAAATATGCAATGCAATCGATTGTTGGAAAATCATCAGAACATATGACATTATGTTGGTCACACAGAAATGGGAAGCCACAGGCCACCTTAACGAACACAAAAATTGACGGAGTTTTTTTTATAATTTCTTGGATTTATAATGTCAACTACGAATTATTCAAGTGGTACTCAGTGGTACTCATCATACCAATTGGAGGTTTTTGAGATGTACCTATAACGCAGTCACGCTATTCACGATGTTACAAGAATCATGATTCCAGAAATTCTAACGAAATTTTTATTTGAATTTCTATCAACTTAAACAGGACATAACTTAAACGTAAGGCATAATAGTTTCAGTACTGGCAGTGGTAGTATATTTTAGAGAACAATTCGTGATTTTTCTACTGTGTATAGAAATTAAATTTTGTTCGTAGTCGACTGCGTCATTATTAACAAGTAATATATTTAATGTAGATAATTATGTCTTTATTTAATCACATTTGCATTTTGGAGTAATTTATTTAATTTTACCTGTAATATTTTACTAAATTCGTATGTTAAGCAATTTCGTTGGTTTCAGTAGTGCTTTGATATGATTATCAGTTTGTTGCAATTATCTTAGGGATGAGATGAATAGTTCGGATTAAAAAAAACCAAACAATATTGATTATTGAGTATTTTTATTCTAACATCATGCCAGGATTAACTTAGCTTCTGATAGTAATTAGAATCTCATATTTTCTCAATCGACGACGTTAATGTTCCAATTTTACTGTTTTGACCAATTTTTTAATTAATTTATTTAAAGAAAATAATTGCACTTAAATGTATTTAATTAAGACACGTTCTTCCTTGCCATATAAGTTCACATAACTCATGTTTTCATTAACTCACAACGCAATGGACATAATTGATCCACATAATCTGTTTTTCTTACATCAAAAACGTCTTTCAATTCAATTCAATTCAATTAATCTAATTTAGACACGTTGCTTACTCTAACTTCACTAAAAATCAGCTGATCACGAAGAGGCAGAGCGGTTCCCGAGATGGCAGTTTCCCTACAAGTTGAGGTTTATTTCATTGATATTGGCGTTATGCCTTTTACTTCCGCGGGTAGCCGTGTTGAATTTTGTCTTCCTATTCAAACATGAATATCACTCTACCAGGTTTCGATCTTGAAAGAAAAGCAGTTGAAATGGAATATCGGTCGTAGGTGGATATTCGAATCTCATTTCATCCATTATTCATTCATTCAAACTCACAGAACAACACAAAAGACTTCCATCACTTTACTGCGAACATCCATCCATTCTTCATTCATGCGCACGTTTATATTTGGCATAAATAACAAATCTGACATATTAAATTATAAGTTTTATTTTAAGAATAACATTATTGTACAGCAGTGGTGTCAAGAGCTTGAACTTACGATCTTGCGCGTGCCAAGAGATCCAAATCACGACAACGGCTTCTGTTATGATAGCAGAAAGGGATTCACAAATTTCTTTCCTGGTCTCTGCGAACACGCGTTCCACTGATCCTTACTGATGAGAAAGAAGTAGATATATTTTATGAATGAAGCCACAAATATCATAAATTAGGGTTTACTAGAAAGTAGTCCTTACCGGGAAATAAAATAAAGCAATTATCTCATTGTTGTATCGGGCGTTCTAAATGTGGGTCACGCAGAAGGACACCTCAAACAACTTTGCCACCCGCACGATAGCGCTGTTCGGCAACAGTTCAACGCCCTCTGAGCTTAACTGCTATCAGTTTTGTATTTCTGGTCGTATAACCAGAGAAAAAAAACATTAAATATATATTTCCAAATAAACAAAGAAATTTGAAACAATTCAATTAAAATTCCTCCCTAAATTTGCATTGACAATATTTTCCAGGAAAATCATATTGTGTTTGTAACTTTGAAAGTTATTGGGGGTATTGTAATAATTTGTTTTTAACATAACATGAGTCGTCTTTATCACGTTATCTAATTTTTATAAATATTCACCTCGAACCCTTTAGTGCGTTTAGTAGTTCTTAGACCCTTTCACTAGATTAATATGTGCCGAATCATTTTTTTTAATAAGCAGAATACTTTGCATTCTGTAATAAAATAAATGGTTGAACGCTGAAGAAATATGATTTTTTGAACAATATAAAAATGAAATTACGAGTTTACATCTTCTGAGCTTGAAATAGCAAGGTGGCTTCCCGAGGTCCTATTTTTATAAGAGTAATTTTCAACCTTGGCGCATCGAATCAAATGTAGTTCAATCACTTGCGAACCCCTCTGGTGGCTCAGGTGGCAGGTTCTTGCTCTTCACCAAGTCATCCCGGGTTCAATTCTCGGTGGAGCTTTTCACATGTATGTCCCAGTTCATACGGCTGTGACTACTGAAAAGCGAACCTTTCTTCCTCTATCCACCTCCTGCTAATATCAATAACTGTAACTAATACTAACCACTTCTACTAACCCCTTCGCTTGGGCCAAGTTGTTGGTAAACCCAGCTAACTGGCCCAACATATTTGCGTTAAATTACAAACATATTGACATTATATATGTATTATAACTCGCAGCTAACTTTTTATCTTATCTAGGAACTTTTGCTGAAATTTTTGAATCCGCCTCTGCCTTAGGGCCCTTGATCGGAATTGATGGGATGGTCCCTTGCTTGCTTCCGGAGAGTAAATTAGTTTATTGTCCTCCACGTGGTCATACGCAGTCTGTACTGTTTTTTGACAATAGATTTATTATACTAACAATAGCCTACCATCCAACTCCTACCTCCTATCGCTCCATGTAGATAAGCTTCAATAGCACGCTACATTTCCCATTTACGAAAACTACAATGGAATCACTTGCGTGAAAAAAACTATATGCTCAGAATGAAAACTTCTCTAAACATTCAAGAAATAGAAACCTAAAATATTGAAAATGGTTCTTATTAAATGCCAAATTATGCAATAATTGCGTGGTAATAATAATTTAATAATGACGTCTATTTTGTCGCGAAAGGATATTTAATATTTTTAATGAAATGTTTTAAATCAAAATATACGATGCAGGACGGAAGCAACATGTGTTGGAAATATGTTATACACACAATTTATTGCTATTTGTTAAGAAAAGGATACATTTTTTACGGACAACTGTCACAAAACGAGACAATTTGACAATATCTTTTTCAAAATAAGAAAATAAAAGTAACATTTATTTTCTTAATGTTTAAAATACGTCATTTACTCTGTATACTTATCCCGTATTCAGCAGCGCTAAATTTGTGTTTTTTCTTGCAAAATTTTTAACCTGATAAATCGTAGAGAATATTCACTTTCACGCCATAATTGGTATTATTCTTATCATAAATAGCAACCATTATTCACGTACATTCCAGCAGTTGAACAATTTATGACATTCTATTATTTTTAATGTTAATATTTGTATTTTATTATTTGCACGAATATATGAAGCAAGAATTTTTTTCTTGATTAGACTTGCTACATGAGGGTGATAAAGATAATCAGTATTGATCTGTTTACATTGCGGAGTTAAGAATTATTTAAAAAATAAACCCAACGGACAATACATGATACTCCTCTAGTTTAAAATAATCCGATTTGTTATACTATACCTTATATAATTTATATTTTTGAAAAATTTGTCAGTGCCACAGAAACGTGTAAGCAGATTGTGGGAATAGTCTTAAAAACGGAACTACGGGGACATAAAAAAGATACATAACTTCAACTGTTAGAAGGGAGGAGGTAATCAAGGGACTTATAAATATTATAAAATTAACTGGATAACTTCTCTCAAGCATGCAACCCCCATCAATACAAAAATTCAGTCCATGTTGAGAGAAGATTTCCTTTCCACGAATTCATGCACTTTGCCAACTGAGACAAGGGCAAAAATTGAGGTCACGCAATCTCTTGTGCAATACGAGAGTGCATACGTAGGTTTTCGATTGGGTAAAATTACAATGGGTGACATCACTGACCAATTACGATACTGGAAAATATAGTTATTGGGGACATAGCATAGGAAGGGAATAGACAACATAGAGCATTGAGGAGATGGAAAAAATTGCGAAACGGGACGAAAAAGGTATATTTTGTCGATTTTGAGAGGGAGAAGAATAGATGATAGAATGTATATCGAAGTAGATTGTAAGAATGTGAAGTGAATCTATCAAGGGAAGTAAGAGTGACAAAGCAAGGGCATGTGACTATTATGTCAATAATATTTAATGAAGGGAAGAGAGAGAAAGAGAGAGGGAGAGAGAACGCGTTTACATAAGTGGACGTATACATGTAAAAAATATGACAGAAGGCTTCTAAGGGCGCGTTAGACACAAAGATATAACTGAACAAATTTTGATCTAACATTACCTACAATTTATGAATGTATATTATACTAGCTGAGAGCTTTGCTCGCGTGAATTCTGTAATATGTCTCCAATTTTCTTTTTTCTCATATCCTCATTGATATCCACTGAGAATATTATCCATTAATGTTGGAGGTGTGATATTCTGGTGTGTTCCCTCAATCCCTTATTTTCGCTGATATAATTAAAAACAAACGTTTTTAGAAAATACCAATTTATCATTTCACACCCTTTGGGGTGAATTTTTGTAAAATTCTTTCTTAGCGGACATTTTTGATAATTTTTTGTGTCTCGCTCTTCCCAAACTCCACCCCAGGGGCGTCGTGCACTTCATGTGATCTGAAGGGTACATAATGTCTTTGGATATATAATTATTCATCTCAGAATACCCAATAACCATGGACTGTACTCTAATATCGGTCTTTTAACGTTATTTTTACATCTCGCCCTTTCCGTCTTCAGCTCTAACAATACAGTGCTCCTATGTGACAGACCTCCTCGTCAACATAACTGCTTTGGTAGTTGAAACATCTTGTCAAACCTAAAAATATGTATCCTATGTATTTTTAGTTTTTTTGTTTTCCAATAATAGTTTTCATTAAATTTTATCCACAAACCTATTTTCACCCCACCCAAGGGGTGTTTTATGAGGGTTGAGTTCAGATTTACACCATATCGGGATTTCACAATCACCACAGCAACGCCAAAAATTATGGACTTGTCACTGGTATGTCATGTTCGATATTTATTTCATTCACTAGGGATGCTGGTGATTATAAGGGCTGATTGAGAACTTTGACGTCTTTGAGAAGTCACTACTAATTTCAGCGGTCCCGAAATCTACGATCTCAACACTAATATCGGTCACTTTTGATTCTTTTTAAATTTCCCTCCTTCTCATCCCCAACACAAAGGGTGTTCATTCATTATAGGGGGTGGTAGTGTACTTATCTGGCAATGATGGTGTCACTTCACTTCAGCGGCCCGAAAAATGATTTATTTAACACCATTATCGGTCGTTTTATTTAATTATGTTTACCTGTCCTTCATTCCCACCCCTACCGTAAGGATGATAAGGGTATATTATCTGCAATGTGGACTGATTATTAAATTAGAAAGCATCTGGGACGTCATTATCCATCCCATTGCCACCGAAAACTATGGTTTTGAATCTAATATCGGATTTTTCCATTATTTTTACATGTCATCTCCTTCTCACCGCCTCCCAAGGAGTGCAAGCGATATCTTACCCCCATATTGCTTGTTATATAATCAGTCATCTGTGTATCAAGTTTGATTGAAATTGCTCCAGGCACTCTAATGGTGGGATACATGAAACATTCCAACCCCTATTTCACCCCCTTAGAG
>NNCF01132608.1:118753-144250 GCA_002313205.1 Laupala kohalensis | reverse complement strand
GTTTGCAGGCTTTGTGGTTTCTGAGATATCATGTTTAGTGACAATGAGTGGTATTTCGCTTTTATATATAGTTTGCGCTTTCTCGAAAATGTTCCGGCAATTACATACAGGACGCAAAGAGAGTTCCTTGAAAACATACAAGAAATCGTGTAAATTGCTATTCGCTCAAAACTGGTGGGTTCAAAGGAATTAGCAGCTTGCTTTCAAGTGTAGGATGGGTACCTTCTTAATTTCTTTTTTTTTTTCAAATCTGAAAGTTTTTTAATACAATTCATTCTTAACCATTTTCACAAAAATATGTCCTTCCCATTCACACTTATACAAAATCCCTCATAGTGGAATCCAGCGATTATCGTCTAAAATAGCTTTATTACGCAAATGGAGTGAGGTAAAATCGACGCATATATTTTGGCATATGACAAAACCTATGCCCGTAGGAGCATCGCTCCTGCACAGTAAAGTAAAATAAAGTTTACAAATTTTCCCTACTCACGACAATCGTTTAAAATATTATCTTACTCTCTTGATCTCACGAGAATTGATATTTACAGTACCTTACAGTAAAAGAATACTCGATAGAGCTCATGCCAACAAGAACATGTACTCGGATGTCTGTAAGACTCGAGTCTCTAGTCTCTTTGTTTTCACTGCACTTGCTAGAAAATATTTTTTAATAGAGAAAAGTTTCTCTACTGAAAATCTAGACGATGTTTTGCATAATCTCAATTTTATAACCATATAATTTAAATGCAAATCAAATGGTGTATGAAAATATTTGGCGCTTAGGCTCTGATTTCTATACACCATCCACAGATTCCTCGAATCTACAATGAAAAGTATTGCATGGGTAGCACCACTTTCATACCTACAATGCAATTTATACTACGTGCACTGGCGTGTTGATGGCGATTCTAATACATATACGAAAGTACCAAATTGAAGGAAAACTTTTTAATGAATTGATCGCAACCGACCAGGTCTCTTGATCTTCGAGTTATTCATTTGAAACCAGTTCTCGCTTACAAAAGACTTCACTATACCATTTACAATTAACGTACTTTATTTTGTATAACCATGTATCATAGAATGTTTGGAAATGAAAAAAACAAAAACAAAAAACAAATAGGAACTTCCCTTAAAACATAGAATGAAACCTAAAATAAATTAATAAAATACATTACCCCCTATTAAACAGACACATATTTCACCAATTAATCATGACATTACAACTTTTCGATCCTGACATGAGTCATCATCTGGATCAATTTTCATTAAATTATTAAAATGACACCATGTGAGTGAGCCACAAGTCAGAAGTGACCACTTGCCATGTCATATTAATTGGTGTGTCTGTTTAATAGGTTCATATATTTTATTATTGTTATTACTGTGTATACGGACGTTATCATGATAATTGCATAAAATAAATTACATGATTTATGTTTATCATTACTTATTTCATCCATGAGTATTGAATAATATTTTGTAGTGTAAGAAGGAATACGAATTCTCTCACCACTTGTCTTCATTGAATTCATTATTCGATTCGATTCTTAAGTAGGAACAATGGGAACTCTCAGTACGACTTTTGTTTGCGCTTTTATTTTATGAAAAAAGTAATTCAGCAATTTTTAAGGTCTTTCACACTGTAAAAAAGTGATGAATATGAGTTACTTATGTTTAAAATTATTACAAAAATCTGTCTTCCGAAGAAAACTACATCATCTTCGAAGAACTATGGTTATGCAACCCATTTTACATTCGTGTATTGAAAGTGTGTCTGTCGAAATTTTTTAACTGAGAAATGAAAATGGAAAAGGGTCTAAGTGCCAAACAGGGAATTTTTTTCTTAAAATATTTCGTATTTCCAAAGCCAATGCTGTGTTAATTAATGAAATGCCTCCTTTTGACATTTTAATTGCTTTGACGGTAGAAAGTTAGCGTCGGGGTCCTCATCGTCGCGGGAATGATTTTCCTTGAGACATTTATTTTATAGCATGTTGCTTATTCCTTAAATTCTTCTGTGACTATCCATGGTGCTTGGAGCGTCTTTTGGCAATCAAAAGCGGTACTTAGGATATTATCCCTATTTTAATTTATACAAAAATGGAAAAGGTTTTAATTCATTAGTTCCACAACATGGTAAACCTTTTCCATTTACATGCTTGAAATTTTTTCAATAAAACAAACATACTTTAAAAAATCTGAAAAAAGTTAAAAAGCTTTATTCTATACAAATAATGATCCAGCAACTTCTTGATTTAGTTTGATACCCATGTTGAAATTTCTCATTACGCGATATTTGGTTGAAATGAAGAAATTAAGTGGCGAAAGGTGTGGGATGTTGAGAAACAGGATGTTCGTTTAGAATTATTGTTATTAATTTTATGGAACGCGTAGTGAAAAACAGATAAATGGATATTTAAATCAGTCAATGTTGAATACAGAAGAAAGTTATAAAAGTCTTCAAATATACGAGTTGTTAATATTGAAAAAAGGTTGTAATTTTGAAAAGAAGCATCGTTATTATATTAGTGTCATTTCTCAATACGTCAAGGGACGGTGTAGCCAGCTCCTGTGCTTAATGTATTGACATGCCAAATATCGTATCTTCCGTTTTAACGAGTAAAGGGATCAGAGTAGGAAGAGTTGCTATCAAGTAGGTCGTTGACTGAAATAAAAAATAAAGTAAAAGTAGAAATGTTTTCAAGTTCGTTTCTCGCGTGCTAAGAAATTGGTATCTTACTTGCGCCATATCTCCCGGACAAATTAATATATCTCAGATTTTGAATGAAAATCATGTTGTAAGAAGTATTTTAAAACAATTTCTAAAAATGTCGATATTTCACTTATAATTGGGTGAAGGGGTGAAAGTACTTAATGCATTGTTGTGACTTTTTCACACATTCATCAGCTCAGAGAGAAAATATATCTCAGGAACTTGAAATAATCGAACTTCTCTAACCTGTGTATATTACCTCGAAATATCACAGAAAAATCTCAGGAAAGTCGTGCCTACAATTTTCTTGCGATCTTTGACGCCTTACCTATAATTGCCATAGGAAACCGAACTACGTAGCGATTCTAGCGCAATAAAAAAGGATAGTGATAACAATAGTACTATCTTGCGCTACCACTGAGTCACTACACTATCATCATATATTTTTTGGTTCCAGTTTCCCGGGTACTTAAATGGGCCTCATCTCACGTGTTTGGGGAATCACTAGGGTGACGGATCCCATCTCGACTCACCTCTTCGAGGTGGGCGACGTACGAATGAGGTGAAGAGCACATGATGGGTGAATAATGTGGTGGAATGAAAGGCAGGGAAAACTACTGAGAAAATTACCGCGAGCGAAAAGTATTTTCTTGCAATTAATGAAGAACAGAGTTTCGTGCTGCGGGTTATTGACAACCTCTTTGAGGTAATAATAAATGCAATGTTAATTGATGTGAGGCAATCCTGTTAAACAAATCGTTAAACAGAAGAAAAAATGGTAAAACAGTTTAAAAGATAAATTTTGACGTCGACGAATGTATATATTTGTAATATATTTGACGGTGAAGTGGTGAAGCTGTACTTGACGAAGATTGAAGTAACCAGTAATTTTATAGAAAAAAGCAAGGAAATTCGCAAAAAATTGTATAGCTGTAAAATATCGCAAACCACATCTTATGGAGTACTTATTGAACCACGTAATCACTTTATCATTTGTTACCCGAAGAAATGATTTCAAACAAACCTGTCAAAACCTGTCCCTCTTGACGGTTGGTGAAATGAAATGACCCTTAATTCATAGTTACATAGGTGAAATGAAATGACATTATTTCATAGTTTCAAATCAAACAACTTGAGATTAAGTATTGTTAGAATTTCCCCCAAATATTTTTCTCTTGATTTTTAGAGGTGAAGAGTGCAAGTTTTAAAAATTCCGTTAGTTTTCCACCCTCAATGGTCTCAGAGTAAAACGAAGTGATATGCGACAATGATTCGGTCAGTATGGTCCATGACCAAAAAATTTCGTAGAAAGTTGAAGACGACAGCTGTTGAGGAATTAGGTAATGCTCGAGCTGAACCTGTGTGAATATTATACACAATCAAAGAGCGAAAAATATGAGTGTTCAAAGAAACCTAGGGGAAAATGATTCATTTACGCCTACCTTTGAATAAACAAGTAAATGTGATATTTCCAACAGACTTGGAAATTACAATTTTTCAAGTATCAGGAGACAAGTAAATGTTATGAATTGTCTCAAACTCGGGTTCATCTGTGTTGCGACCTGACTTGGTGATATCAGATAGAGGTCGCAAGTATACGTGATCACAACATCTATAATGATTTTCTCTTATGCGACTTATTGTAATAATACTTGATTCATTTTACTCTAACAACACGGATACGGTAAAAACGTAATAAGTTATTTGGAAATCTACGCCTACTTTTAAAAAAACAAGTAAATGTGATTACAATACGTGATTACACGCAAGTGAAAATGAGATTAATATTATAAGAACCGAAAAATTATCTAAAAACATTCTCAGTAAAGAAATATATGGATGAAACAATTCGGTACCAATGTATTACCTGGTACTGAATTTTCATGATGATTTTCGAACAAAAATTCAATATTTCCTTTGAGATACACAAACATTGGATCTCGTGATTTTCAGCGCTACCTTTGAGACATAACGAATTAGTACACGCTCCTTAGAGAAATATATAAAAGGTTGCACCCGAAAACTATTGGGGCAGTAGAAATTTGGTACATTCAATTACTTTTTGGCCACAAAAATTGGTTGTTTTTTATCAATTGTTAGAAAAGTAAGTCGACAGTACGTTGAGGAATTGTTGAATTAAACAGTTACGTAGCAATTTGCACATACGTTTAATCCACCATCAAATATGTTTCAGACATAAATGTCGAGAACATTTTTCTGTGTTGACTACACCAACGTATTTACTCTAGCAAGCTGTTTGTAGAAAACGTGGGTGGCATCACTTTCTTGTTGATATCAGACATTTGCCTGAAATATGACGAATATGTTTACACTCGCAAATGTTGCTTGTAACTAGAGTTAGTGAGTTTACAGCAAACAGGCGTAAAATCTATATGCCTTACACAAAATATATGTGATTACTACATATATGAGAAAAAAATTCTTCTGAAATTCATGATGATGAAATACGGAGAGATGAAATCAATAATATAAATCTGTGATAATATTATTTCCAAGGTGGAATGGTTTATTGTTGTTTAGTTGAAGACTATGACGTTATATTTCAATTTAGTAATAGGTAAGGTTATTGAAGATTAAGTAACAATTCCTAAAATATTCTTTACCTTATTGATACTCATTATTGGATACTTCTAATATTCACTTGGTTTTACGAAATAATTTATCATACATCAGAATATTAAGAAAAGCACTTAGATAAAATTTGTCTACATGTCTTTTTATGCAAAATACGTAGAACTTAAATGCTTATTTTTGTTCAATGATACTAAAATAAATACGTGACATACATCTAGCGAGCGTATCATCTCTAAAGAATTGTGGTCTCCATGTCCAAATTTGACGTATCCAAATTCTTCCTCTGAAGTTACCTTAAAGGAACTATCGTACACGCCGAAGGGACTTAAGATGATCCTGACAACGAAGAAAACGATATTATATACACGTGCTCCACTTGCTTAGCCCGTGAATCAACGAGTCACACGAAAATCTAGCAGGTTAGTAGTTCGCGTAATGACCACTCTGAGCGCTGGAGGAGCATCGTGTGGAGTCATTCTCTTCCGGTTCTCGTTGAGATGGTAAAGTGTTGAACGAATATCAACAACTAAGAAAATTGACCATTAAAAGACTGCCACCTCTTGGAACCACGAACTTGGAGAACAGAAACATATATGAACTGAATGAAAGGTAGGATTTTCTCAAATAAAATTGGACTTCATTGTTTTCATCGATCTAACCTTAAAAGTTGGGAATTTTGAAGATGTCTTCACTACACCTGTTGTTTTTTTGGTCAGGCTTTAATTTTGTATGAAGAGCGCTTATGCCATCTTGTCTGTAATAGAATTCTTCGCTTATAATTCTTTAAAGTAATTCCATAATTGTTACAATTTCAGACTGTGACGTTGGGAGGAGCAGAATTATTTGAGCGCAATGACAGTGGCCAACTCTACTCTCAGTGACAATGGTCCAGCTTACGCACATATTTCTAACGTTCATTTACACGCGGAGAAGATGTGCTTTCGGCCAGGTAAAAATGGCGACGGGTCGGGAATCGAACCCGAACACTTGCTTTGATCGCGGGGGTGTTGACCACTACACCATCCGTTAGTCTACCACAGTTGTACGCCATTTCCACCCAGATCTAACCCCGGAACCATGAGATACATCCCCAATAGGAAATGAGGGACCTCAGGCGGTACACTTAAGTACCGGTTTCACATGTTCCTACATGTTAGGTTTGGTTTTGTACGCATTTGCTTACTGCTTCAGCAAGATAACACATAAACCACCAGGGTACAAGTTGTAATTGTCAATGGATGAAGCTGTGTATATGTTGGTTATGTACATATTCTGTTCATAATGTGTTTGTTTGATTAAGAACATTACACATATATTGCCTATAAAATATTTTACAAGTTTCCGTGATCTACTTCGATTCAGATTTTCAAGACATTTTAATTCTGTGATCAAAGTATTTTCTGATTATTTGGTTTCTTTGTGTTTCTCCATGAATTTACAGTGTGAAGAAATAAAACACCGCTGAGTTACTTCAACATTTTGAAAAAGAATCATTTACACTGAGTACTTCTTTGACCTTCTTAATTATTAATACCAAGTATTTTCATTGTCAGTGCTTTGGGGAATTGTTAGGAATTGGAATTTTTTGTTAGGAAGATAGAAAGTAAACATAATAGAATTATTAAAAAAACATGTAAGCCAATAATTCAATACGAATCATAGTCAATATTTACAAAGCTATACTTTTAAAATTGACAAAGTGAAATATAACATAAAATGTTACATCCATTAGAGGAAACAAATAGTTTGACGAAGCATGTATGAAAATTTAGTAATTTTAGTCAGACTTATTATTTTCAGGAGGAAATGCAAACTGTAGAATTTCGTAAGACAGCTGATAGCTTTCGTTTGTCCATGATTTATACGCCAATTTTCCGCAAGTCCTCAGATTTTGGATAACCGTGAAAAGTAAGGCGTATATCGTGGAGCCATAAACGCTACAAATGACAGGCATTTTCAGAGGAAACAGATACGGTAGCCATTTAGCAATACTAAACATAAAGCTACGTCTAAAGCGGAAGTGGAAAATCGAAAACGATGGGGGGCATCTTGAAATCTGCTAAGCTCTGTATATGCACATGGGTTCGGAATCAATCTTGTATGCCCAAAGAGAAAGTATCTTGTGTTTGCAGAGTTGCACCAACGCTCTCTGAGAGGTGTTGCCAAATTTGGAATTATCCCAAGTACTTAAACATTATAGTCATTACGTCTATCATATTTAAAATTATTTTCAATTAATATTGCAATGAAAATATTCGTCCGTAAATGGTCTAGTAATAATTGAAAAATTCCAGGTACTTCCTTAGTCAGGCTGTTTGCACGGATTAGACAAGCTCACGCAAGGTATGTTACAGAAGAATCCTCGTAACTGGCCTCGGATCAACCGGTCCTCTGATAACTGGCCTATCCCGTGGAACAGTTCTTTTTCTTTGCATAACATTTAGTTTTTTTCAAACATTTTCAAAGTATACTAACTTAAGTAAACTTTGAAAATGTTTAGGTTTTCCGTGTTCTATTATGTATAAACATAAAGTACAATAAAATGAGGTGCAATATCGTCTCTTTTGTGCTTTTTTATTCTTGATTACCTGATGAAATTGTAGGCTCATTTTGAATGAAAATAGATTTTTCACAGGAACCTCGGATTAACAGGCCAAACGGGTAACCGGCCAGAGTGTCTGCCCCGAACGGACCACTTAAGACGAGATCTACTGTACCATATTTCTTACTAGTGGAGTCAACACTGTAGGGAAGAGGTTAAGTTTTACCAATGTGGTTCACATTGGCTTGGGATAATTTGTAGGACGTAAGTAAATTACAATTCAACTCAGCATTAAAAGGAAAATAAATTTAAATGAGGATGATATCTCTCGAAGGTTCGTGTTCTAATCGCGAGGTACGCTAGAGTATTGTTCGCATTTCGACTACAAACAACGATTCTTCACAGAGACATAAGTTTTTGATCTCATAATTTTTACTTTGTTAAGTTTGTAATAATATTATATTTCCTATTGTTAATATTCATGACCAAACGCTCTTAGTTTCTCGTTGGAGGAATAATAATATTATTAAATTATACTCTTTCTAAATAAAGAAATTTAGTTACAAAAGCAATTTATTTCAAAATTGTTCCACAGACTTTTAGGAATCCGCGTATGAGGATATAGCCAATTTATTTATTCGGAATCATTGGACACAAAGCGGATATATACTGGAAAATTACACCAATATCAATATCATTTTCACATTAATATTTCACATGAAAAGAATAAAACAAGAATAGTAAATACTGCATATATTTACCATGAATTTTACATCTGGAAATCAAATTCCCCTTTTTTCAGGAAATTTGTTTACAAAAAAGACCTTAGCTTCACACTTCTTTCAGTAACTCGATACAAATAAATGAAATTATCTCTTCTTCCTGAACCTTCCTTACTTTCTGGTCTTCTCTTCCGAACTGCAAGAAACCTCCGAATCCTATTTCGTCACCAACAGGCACTTAAGGATATCCCATCTCCTGATTTCGTCACCGCTACTTAATCCCCTCACCCACAACCTTACCACCACCATCGCCATATCATCGAGCCTCGGTGACTATGACGCAAATGTAACTAAGTGTTTATATTTCGCTAGTTCTGTTGTTCGTTGCAAGTTTTGCAATTCATTTTCAAATTAGTTTTCGTTATTTGAAAAGACAGGATTTTTGCATACACATGTAATCCTGATAAGTAAACTATATTAAGCTAAATAACTAATTTTTTTGGAAAATATATAACTTTTTAAAGATGTAATTAAAAAGTAAAAGACAACCTTTCTAATCATAAAATTTGTTCTTGGTGATTAGAAATATTAAAATTCAGATATTACTTTTTTATATCCATCTGACAGTTCTATCATAAAAATTTAAAATCAATACAACTGTAATAAAAAAATCTTTGGTGGTGGATAGTTAATAAATACCATATTATGCGCGCCTAGTGTTTTCCTGGGTTGAGGGTGATTAGGGTTATCTCGACTGATTGACCGTCTCTAAAGCTTTTATACTGATGTTGATTTAAAACAAATTAGATGGTGAAAAATGTTTTAGTCGTTTCTGTTATGTTAATTTGTTGTGAGCTGGTTTAATGCGAGAAACAATTTTATTCTCTGATTGATAATGATTATTTTTGCTTGTGTTTGCAGATTTTTTATTTTGCTATTGATAATCACCATTGTGTGTCTCATACTTAAACAACTTTCTTTTTTTTCTTCAATAATAGTGGTCATTTAAAAAATATATATATTTACATTAGACTACATTTTCGAATGGTAAATACCTGTACCAGTACCCTACCTGTACAAGTTTTTAGGGCTCCAATGATCTCGATGTCGACGAGCCGTAAAGCCCCACAAAAAAAAAAAAAAGTATTTCAATGCATTTCAAATCAAATAAGTTTGTCGTGGGTAATAAAGAAATAATGAAGAAAACGAAAGTTATACTTGCACTTAATTTTGGAATGCATTTAGCGATGTTTATCTAGTATTTCACAGTATAACTCCATTTACTTTTATTCATCTATAGGTTTAGATTCACATATATACTTTCAATATTTTTTTTAGATAAATGAAGCATCACTTAACAGTTAATTTCATTTTTAAGAAACGGGGTAATTATATAGACTGTTCAGGAACCCCTTATAAAAATAAATGCTTGAATCATGTGTGTTTGATAACATTTAAGATTATAATGATATGCATTTCATAACAAATAGAACAAAACATTTAAAAACAACCACATGATCTGTTTCGAGATATTAATAATCGATTACTTTCTTGATAGCGGTAATTCATCATAATGATCACTCATGACTTGAAGGTTCGTACTGAATGAATGTAACGAGATCATCAAAGAAGAAATTTAAATCAAAGAGCAGCTTTGATTCGTTAAATGTTTACTCGAACTACTTACAATAGGCTCAATAACATTTCACACATTTCGTACAAAATGATGAAGGAACTGTTCAAAATTTAATAGCAATGGTGAAAAGTTTTAGGAAATACTTTAAATAATTTCCATTCCGAGTTCACTGTAAAGCAGTGGTGCCAAGAGGCAGAGCACGCCAGCGACCTTGCATTCTTGTTATAAATTGGAATAACGGCTTCTGTTATCGCATCTGTTTTCGGAAGAGGTTCACAAATTTCTTTCGTGACCTCTGCGATCACGTGTTCCATTGGTTTTTCGAGGAATAATACTAACGAGTTTGTGGTAGTACTAAAGAAAATTTCTGAACACAAAGCAATATATTTCAGTGTTAATTATTTAAAAAATCATAATAGCGAAACAAATATTAAAATACAGAAAAATATGAATAAAAAGTTTAATTTAGTTATGTTTATGACTTTTCGTGCATTCTGACTCGAAACATACCGTTTAATCCTATTATTCATCGTTATTAAATATTTCACAAATAGTAAACATACTGCACTAGCTCCACTTTAATCACTCAGAAAGTCAGAGGTTCACTCCCTCTGAAATTTCCCGGACGATCTCTTCCATCCCGCAGTAATTACCTTGCGGCTGCCTACTGCTATAGGCAGCGAGCACGGTGTGCTCATCTGCCCGTTCATACTCAGGTGTAAAGTGTCATACATCAATAACGATACAACAAGTGAAGTGCATCGCGTCCTTAACTGTGCGACCTACTTGTGCTACAAATAACGTGAATTTCTCGTCAGTGGTCATCACTCACCCATGTGGAAAGCTGAGTGGCACGGAATGGACCACACGCAGCGGCTCCTTCATCATGTGCGACAGGTTGAAGGTCACAGGTTGAAGTTCTTTTTTGCGAGTTGTGTGGCGACGCGCATGCGTTGTGAAAACGCGTCGCAATTTCGACTCTTGCGTATGCTCCGACTCGTTCTTGTCGAGCGCTGTCAAGTCCAGCGACGATCCTGATTTGCAGAGACCCGCCGCCGTTGAAACCATCATAGACTTCATCCCACGACCGATTTCCCGCCACGTGGTGTCGGTGGTCAAGATGTTAAGTGTGTACGAATTGTCTGCAGAGAAGTGAAGTGGCGATGTATTTGGGGAAGTTTAATGTCTCCACATGTACGAAGGGTATGTTTTCACAATTTTAAGTATATTATACTCAATTTGAGAATTATGATATTTATGAGCAAAACGACACTTGAGCTTCCAGTATTTTGTAGTAGAATGAAGAATTATATCCTCACAAACAAAGTTCATACCAATATACTAAGTGACCTTCTAAGAAATTAACACACGACATTCAATAGTAACTGTATCGCAATATTGCTTCTTGATCAAAAATATTTTCTTTCTATTAATAAATCAATAATGGTGAGTTAAAGAGTAAATATTTGCTAGTTTTCATATTGGACCGTCACCTACTGAAAATAGAACTCAAAAACTTTCTACAAAATAATTTTTCTCTTATTGAAAACGGTGAAAACCTCCAGAAAGTACACAAACATACTACGTTTATTCTTGGATATTTGTGAAATTAATGTGTTCCACAGAAAAAAATCCAGATGAATGGCGTAATCTTCATGTAATGAAAAGCGAGAGCTATTTCTTTTAAATTTTTGTTTTGTAGGATGAATTAACCAAGGTATCTTCTCTCATTCTAGCAACTGAGTTTGATAAGCTTTTACATCGCTCCGGGAAATATTAATTTCCGCATTTTGATTCTTTCTCAGTTGAACATCTGTCCTTGTGGTAAGGCAAACGGCAGTGAGCGCTATTAAAAAGTAATTCAATGTCATAAATAGGCAAAGACTTTGAATTACTCATTTGCTCATTGAAATTCGTTGTTTGACTATTCGCACCAATTCCTAGAAGACATAGATGTGTCCTTGGAATGGCAAAAGGCAGACGTGAAACAGCAAGATCGAAAGAAGTTGCGTTGTGGAATACAACGTCGCACACATTGGAAGAATGAGGAAAAATACTTGTAGAACACGTACAGTCGCGTAACACGCATCACATTCCAAAGGTCATTGTCTAACTATTAACGGCAAGACATTCACCATAAGTGTGTCATTCGATGTGAAGCGCTGGTCTCTTGTGGGCGTGCGCCGACGTTGTTGGCGCTCCGCACAGGCTGGACATCAGACAACAGCACCTGCAACACGAGGTCGCTTAGTGCAGCACTCGAGTGCGCGCGGAAGCAACACAAGCAGGATACATGCGTTTCACATTGCTCCACTCATTAGAAACGTGCTTCACATTTGAAATTTCGACGTTTTCACTTCTTTCACGTTTGCTCGATAAATTGATTCTTTGCTTACGTGAAACGTAGTAAAGCAATAGTATTTCGAAATACAGACGTAGGTGTACGGGAAAATACACACACACACACATATTATATATATATTAGGGTGGGTCGAAAAAATTATTTTTACCTGGTTGAGTGATAAAATTGAAGATTTTAAGCTTCTAAATCATCCTGCAAAACGAAAGAATTTTTGACTGAATATAGGCGCGCGGGAGCTTCAAAAATGCCATTTTTGGTACCTTTTAATTCTGATGCATACGACACAGATATAAATCGTCGCGAGCGGTCTCATTCTTTGACCCACAGGGCCCAGATACCCTTTCGAACCGTCATAAAACCATCAACCTCATATTGTTCTTTCCGCAAGTGCAAAGCCTTTAATTCAGCTGAAAATGGCAATTTATGTCATTTCCCTCTTATTTATCGTAGAATAATACATGTATGATTTGAAAATCACTCTGAATATAAAAATCCAGCAAATTTACACCGAGTTTATATTTTTTTATCCCCTCATGTACAAAGTAAGTAATACAAACTGACCATAACATCGTCATAGTTCAGTAGCCTAGTTTAGTACAACTTACTAACCTATTTCAAATCATAACATCTTTGTTATCATCGCTAATATTCAAATGAAAATACTTGAATAGAAGAGGTAAACGCTTCTTTTTGCAATAACAATATGCAGGGAGCCGTAAATAATACTGTAGCTATTTGAATAAGGTTCAAGAATATAACTTCAAAATGAATTAATTTTAGTCAAAAATACTCAAATTGACCATATGAATTAGTTCCTTCCAGTTCAACACTTTTTTTAATAGCTAAGGTCACCTGAGCCCTCTTTTACACAATACGACTTTCAGTCGTGCGCAGAGTTTCGGAATTTTTGTTCCTAAATGTTGTATTAGAATAAAGATGACGAATTTTTATATTTCCACCTTCAAATGATCGAGAAATGTGAAAAAAAATGAAAAACCATTTTAATAATTGTTTATTTTTGCTTTTAAAGAGAAAACATAAATAAGGAAATGTTTAATTACAAAAGGAATACCGGCAATACGTTCAACAGTGTTTTGTAAGACAAATAATTTGCTGATACCATTTTTTCGCTCCTTTGTAGTTTTTGGTAGCTGGTAATATATTTCAACTTTCCCAAACAGAAATAGTTCGGGTGACGTGTAAAAATAATGAAAATATCTGTCCTGCTTTCTTTGAAAATGTATACTGCGCATTTTAAAAGAAAATATTTCATTATTGCAATAAACTTGACAATATTTATTTCAAATTGACAATATTTTTTCACTGACTTACATTTACTTTCGTACTGCAGATAAGAGGTTCACAGTGAATTTGTCTATATTCCGATTGTAAAGGGGATAATAAAATTGATGTGAAATGAGAACTCGCATCTCTGTAATTGAGATACCTCTGTGTTCGTTTGTAAAGTCTATAATTTAAATGTCTCAGAACTAATATGTGTTTTTCGATATTTTACTTTTTAGTGCATTAATAAAAGTAGTAAATCAGGGTAAAAAAATATTTTTTTTGCCGTTCACGCTATCGTTCCTACTCCTACTAATTGGATTACATTAGTTCATTTTTCAATATTTGGACTTACAGATATCATGGATTTGAAAGCTTATATATATTTTTGCAATATGAGTATGAAAAAGTACAAGTATCCCAATTCAAAGTGAATGATAAATATTTACGCGAAGTAATAAATATGGAAAATACAATTTAATGTAATAGTAATGTATGTTATGTTTCCGAATTATATTGTTGTGACTGAGAAGCGAACACGATATAGGCTGCAAACTGATATTAATAATGATTCAATAAAAAAACTTGTAACAAAATCCATAAAATTTAGACGAGCCAGTTGAACCATTAATGTGTAAATACGACTTTCTTAGTTGCAGAACGATAATCAATATTATAAATACAACATTACGATTTAGAAATTTATATTAAAAGATTATATTTGTTTCAGCTTCGGAGAGAAAGAAACTTACATTACGTTCTTGAACCCGTTCTAGAAGTGCGACTGATATTACGTGCTACTAGATCCTGAGATGACCGGATACGCTGATTGGTCACAAGAAAGTAGCTGTAGGAGAAGGTAGTTGACGTCATTTCATGATTCGTATCATCTACCTGATTCGTTCCAGTGATTTATGATTCGTTTTACACGTAGAAGTTGAGTGAGCGGGAAAACCGCAATAGTTTCAATATAAAACCACATGATTTATGGAAGGAACTAGTGCAGTGAATTTGAAGTGTCATGCTAACGCGGGCAGAGTCCAGCACGAACACACAGGAGTAGGGTTGTGTATGCGCGAGGGCTTCCTGCTATTTTCACGGAGAAGCGATGGTTAAAGATAACTCTTCATGATAGTCGGAAAACCGTTAACAATAGGAGTAACTACGTAATAAGTAGTTACTGATATTAGGAAATATACGCCAACTGTATCATTATACTACGTTGCAAATTATCAAATTAGCAAATAGATGACCTGGACCTCCATTCAACTTACGAACTTTGTACGTCACCAAAATGAAGGAATATGTAAATTTAAAAAAAGCGTTATTTCCCCGTTAATAATTTTTTTAACGATAAAATCTGCTAAGCGATATCATACAGGTGCGTTATGGAAGGGAGGGGGGGAGTTGAAAATGAAATTAGCGTCAGGTAATTTATGGACGGTTCCTAAACAACAAACTAGGCGTCATTTTATTATAGTTAATTGAATTAATCCTGCCACGGGAAAATAAATAATCAAATTAATTGAGAATGTAGCTTCTAAGATCTTTAGATAATAAATGGATACTAAAACAAGAGAAAAAGTATGCAGATGTATACACACTTTTGATGCATCAATTCGTACAAGTGTCTGAACATTCGATTTTTAACTTGAAACACAGAAAAAATAGCTGAAAACATTAAAATTATAGTAGTCAATATGTTCAAAATTGATTTGATTGTCCACCCATCCAATTACAAAATTTAAGTTCACACTATCAGACAGATTGCTAATAAACATCCACTCCTTTTTTCATACGGATGCAACGAGGCATAGGAATAGATACCGAAAATTGAAATAAATGTTTCCACACATCTCAACCTACCTTCCAACTGAGTAAGATAACGGAAGAACAAAAACTGTGTCTTGTGAAATAATAATGCAAATGCTGAATTTTCTTTTCACAATCGTGATCGCTAAGAAGATTGAAAAATATTACTCTACACCCTCAAATTCATAAAGTTTTGAAGAGTAAAGAAGTGTTTTGTGGCCTGGAGGCATAGGAGTAAGGCTAACACAGTTCGTGAAACTGAAGCTAGCGTAACTACTTTTATCACTCAGAAAACTGGTATACGACGTGAATGGAAATGTGGCTTGGATTCAATGAAAAGTTGTAGAGCAACAACAGGATATGTCTCGGAAACTTGAACAGTACAAAATGATAACGTATAAAGTGAGATAGCGTGATGCAATGTCATTAACTACGTCGATGGAATCCATAAGTTACACGGGTTCATGAGATAAAATTTTCTCTTTACTTTAGAGAGCAATGTCGGGATGTGGCAATACTTCGCAAACAACCTGTAGTGGACATGAGGGGTTATTTTCTTGTGTATGTTTCAGGTCATCTATCACTGCGTTGACGTTTTGGATCAATCGTGTTACTTGTTTTCTGTTGACCGGATACGTGAACAACAGTTATATGCAAAGTGAGGCTATACAAGGGGTTCCATAGCTCATTGTATTCCACTTGGCACATCAGTCATAAATGTTAAATTTTACGTAATGACCATAAAAATGAAATATGTATAATTTATAGTTCTAGAGAAAATGAAACAGGCATTCAAACGAAACCCAATTGAAACATAAATTTCCATTTTATCCTATTCTAGTTATACCCCATCACCACTCACCACATTCACCCTCCACCACTCTCCACATCACCATTAAATACTTCTGAATATATTTTGGCATAGACCTATACAGATTAATAATTTTATATTGCTATTCATATAGAATACGTGAAATTACTTAGTGAGGTACTTGTTATGAAGAAAAGTTCTCTCTCTAGATAAAGATCCAATGACAAAAATTATTTTCCGTGGTGAACCAATTCTATAAAATTGTACATGAAGCACGCAACCCTCTATGTGATCCAAGTTGAATAATTATTATGAAAATATGGAAGGGTTGTTTATTCAGAATGATATTTATGCAATAGTATTAATATTTCTCCCATAACAAATCGCGAAGAACCTTATAAAAAATAAAGAAAGTAGGGCTCTAATGACCAAGACGGCGAACCCTAAACCCCATTTTAAAAAAAGATAGGAAGTAAAGTGTTTTACAAATTCTATCAAGTCCGACCAATGTTTCATAATTTTATTTAAATACGTTTTCGAGAAGTAATATAGATATTACATCTTAAAAATAACTTACCAAATTTTAAAACTTATCTACTATCAGACTTTTTAATCTATATAAAAATATTTATGAATAATTTTGTAGATATATTTCCTCAAATTTACAGTTTCATTCAATTCTTGAGAAATATATCTGTCCCTCAATTTTCTTTATATAACTGAAAAAATATAACGCTCTAATTCAAATATTACATTTAATATATTTGCAAATATAATTATTTTCATTATATTAGTTTTTGAGATTCGAGGCGAAGAAAGTGGAAGGATACATTGATACTTCCCCAAATTTGACTCTACCTTAATACTTATGTCGTATTTCTCTTCAGAGACTAAATAAAAATAATGATTACTATCAACAGAAGGATCAAAATACCAAACTGATTTAATAGTATTATGAGTTTGATTAAAATATCTGAACAAACCTGAATTTCAGTGAAACAATAATTTCTAGATAATTATAATTTTTAGATAGTAAAGTGTCATCTGTAGATTTAATATTCTTCTTAGAAATGAAAACATTCATTATGATTGCAATTATTATTAATGTCCATGATTCTTTTGGGAAATTAATAAATTATTGCAGGATTTACATTTAATTAAAATGTATATATTAGTTATAAGTATGCCGTCAATTGTAGGATTTATTATTCACCTACAACTCCTTAAAAATGTACAGCAAGGTTAATAAATAATTATATGTTGACTACTTTCATTATAAGTTAAGTACCTTCAATATATTTACATTCACACTCACTTTAATATTATTTTGACTTCCATTGAAGAACACAGGATATCTGTTACTTATGTGAAAAGAAGCTTATCGCGCCTCTTTACTATCTCATCATAGATTTCAACAAGGTAATGAAGAAAATTCAAAATACATTTCCTGGAGAAGTAGCTCTTAATTTCAAATAATAATGAAACGTGCGAAGAAAGTATTTCGATGGACAAAAAATTCGAGGCGTAATAAAATAATGAAAATATTACGAAGTGCAAGATTTCATGTGTACTACAATGCACGACTTAAGTGACAATGAGCAAGATTTACGTCTGAAACTGTATTGTATATGTAGTGTGTAAACGTATGACCTAAATCTGAAGATACAGTTTAAGAATTCCGTTGTGAGCCGAAATATAATAATAATAATTTATTAGTCAGATAGTGGGCAATGCTCGGTGGCAGTTAGAAAAGAATACATACACAATACAATAATACGAGGTTAAAAAACAAACCATCAATATCTATAAAAATATCTATACAATACACACACACAAACGGAATTTATTTGTCTGCTAAGGGGCAAAATATAGTTTAGTTTCTTCATTTTGGAAAAGATTATGAGTTTTGGTTGACATTTTCTGTCACAACTAGTTTTTAACACTGATAATTATTCATTCAAACTTTAGACTTATCATACTATTTCTCCACATTCTTTCCCTCAGACGCAAAATAAAAAAGAAATAAGTGAAGACATAAAAGGCTTTTTTAAATGAAGAGACTGGTTTTGTGCACTGATTATCGACCACTTTTAAGAATAATTGGTCAAATTAATCTATGTTTTTTTCTGTGAAGAAATACAGTTTCTTATCGGCATGTGGGGGTCATAAAGTTCACGCTATGTTAATTCTTTTTGGAGAAATATATGTAAAAATGTTTGAGATTAATTGTTCTGAAATCTATCTGTTGAATGTAAGAAGTTTTAAATTAATAACAGTTAATGAATAAGAGATATTTTAGTAAATAAGTAAATAGTTTCTGAAGAAAAAATCGAAAAAAATTCATAATAGGAAAGTGTTGTGGACCTGAACTGAAATTTCATTGTTAGAAGTGATATGACGGCCTTCCCAGAAATGCAGGTGAGCCCAGCACAGTGTACCGAACCTACAAGTTGCAAGGACATACATTTTCCTCCAGAGAGGTCACGCTGAAGGGATTATTGGATAAAACATAAACAAGCAAACATCGCGTATTGGATATATCTTTTAGGATTAACCTTGGTTTAATTTCCATGAAGTCCTGGAAAGTATATCTACAGGAACTGCGATGCATATTTTATTTTTATTTTGAAACAAAATGTATGTTTATATTGGCAGAATTTTAAAAAGAGTCGAGAACATTTTGATGATCAAGTAAACGTACATGACCAACATGCGGTAATGCACGATTCAAACCAAATTTATGACAAACTAAAGAAAAAGGATTTCGAAAATTATGTTTTATAATATTTGTTGTATTTTCAACGCTAAATCACTTCTGTAAAGCCAAAATTTGTTTCCAGAACTTTTGTGTTTGAATTTACTGCAACTGAAACAACAAACAATTTGCTTTGTATTTTCTCCTTCTTCTTTATCAACTGTATCTGAATACACACTGTCTTAAAGCAGAATCAATATTGTGCCGCGCCGAGAAAAACGGTGCAACAAACCTCACATTGTAGAACGTCCTTTGCACTTTGTCTCATTCCTGTAGACAAGTATCTCTTTCAGCGTATTGATCTAAAAATCTGCTTTTTCCTTCGTTGCGCTATTTTCTTGAAGTGGCTTTGCTTACCTGTCATGCAGGGCGTGGAGGGTGTCCAGACACGGAACAGGGCGAAGCTTGCCCAGGGCAGCCAACGGCGGGAGGCAGCGCAGACTGGCGCAGGAGCACCTCGCCTCGCCTGCCACGCTGTAGTGCGCATGCGTCCACTCCGCCACCACCACCGCCTCCTCCGACCGACCGATCTGACCAACTGCATCAAGTACGACTTCCTTCAAGTACGACTACCTCCAAAAGGTAGGTATGGCGAAAAAGGAACACAATTCTGTTTTTTCAACAATATGTAAAGGTGTAGATCAATTTGAACCGACGACAGAAGTTAATTGTAGAGAACCTAGTATTAACCGAAGTATTTCCCACCGTTTCGCGTACCTTTCGAAGTTAGACCCGGTCTAACTTTAGGACACATGTCTTTTTACAGTGGCCCTTAGATTTCCAGGAAAAAGTAAAGAAAATATTGCTGTTTTTTTTCGACTTTCTTTCGCCATATTTACTGCGAACAGTACATCTTCCATATAATAATAATAAATTTAATAAATTTATTGTCAAAAAACACTACAAACTGCGTATGACCACGTGGAGGACAATAAACTAATTTACTCTCCGGAAGCAAGCAAGGGACAATCCCATCAATTCCGATCAAGGGCCCTAAGGCAGAGGCGGATTCAAAATTTCAGCAAAAGTTCCTAGATAAGATAAAAAGTTAGCTGCGAGTTATAATACATATATAATGTCAATATGTTTGTAATTTAACGCAAATATGTTTGTAAATTTACATGTACAAGTTATTATCGAACTATAGATTATTCTGAATATAGTGTTTAAAAATCATAAGACTTGAAAAAACACTAAATTCACGATTTATTGTTACAACAAACACGCCCCTAGACAAAGCCTAGAGAACCTGTATAAGAAATCCGCCTCTACCCGAAGGAAAATGGAGAAAAACCCGGGCCAGGACGAAACCTCAAACGAAAATTGATATGAACTCAATAGCTCACTACTCTAGAACTGCTTTCATTTGATTTCTCACTCATTTTTCCATTTACTCGGGTATATTACGATACTTTTGGAAAATTCAAACATCACCTATAACAACTGTTTCTCAAAAAAGTTATGGTAGACCGTACAAGAGAGTGCAGCCACAAATTAAATTTCGTCAAAACTTCAGCTTCGTAGGTTTCCACTAAGTGGTTTTCTTGTGTGGTTATTTTACGCAAAATGAAGTACCTTACCTGAAACGTGTTACTCATTACCCAAGGGGCTAACAATAGGAAGAAAACGTCACCTGATGAGATTCGTTCACAGAGGGTGGCCTCGGCACATTTTATTTATGGAAAAATGGGAAATACACAGTGAAATAATTAAGTATTACTAAAATAATGGCAAGCATTCTGTAATCAATAAATTCCTTTATTACTTGAAAAGGTTCAGTTTTGGGCTAAAACCCTCGCGAGCCAAGCGAATGGATGAAGTTAAATAAAATGTAATATGTTCAATATCATCGAGAACAAAACTAAGTTGTTTCTTTGACCAATTTTTTCGAAATATAACAAATATGATTTATATTTAATTTTGTTTTATTTATTGCAAAAATTGATCGAACTCTACATTTAAAATAAAAGTTATAGCACTCAAATTGGAGTTTCAGTTAAAAGACTTCATTATTGTTCTTAGTTCATATAGTTATGGTTAATTCAGATAATTTTAACAAGTTTTCTCATTGTAAGGTCTGAGTAAAATCATGTAAATCTTCAGTATTTAGTCCTCGTCTTCCACTGCTGGCATCCTTGGTATCCACCCGGAAGTCAAGATAAAAAGTCACGACTCGCAAGCTAGTATTGTGATTTTTTACATATATTTGAAAACGAACTGGCACAAACAACTGCACCCATATTAACTATGGATGAAAAACGCGACATTTACGTACACTTTACTTCGGCTCGCACCCACTACGGAGAGAATTGTCACTTCTCAACCGGTAATTATTCTAATGCGATGTTGTATGAATTTTTACGGTAATTATTCTAATGTGATGTTGTATGATTGAGATCTCAATGGAATTTTACATAGATATAGCAGCATATTTATGTTAACGAATCTCTCATGTACTTTCTCCGGGCACTAACATAATGTGGAGATATTCACCTGAATATGTACCGTGAATGTATTCAGTAGTTTACCTAATATCAGGGTAAAACAACAAAAGCTAAATGTAAATTGTGACTTCGCCTTTACTTAGTTCCCAATCTGGGTTAAATTTACACATTCCTTTTTGTTTTCAAAGTAGAAAAACATCTAATATATGTCATTCTTTCTAGCCCTTAATACTTGGTGCGATGCTTGAAAGGTACGTGAACCACTTTCTGTTCATTTTCTGTGTCTTCAATGAAGAAACACATTGTTTGTCACATTGTTTCACAAATACTAATCAGTTTCTCGATAACCGATAGTTTTTTTTGTTAATTTTCTCATTTGAATACTTAGTATCAGCATCTTTTGGTACAATTTCTACTTCAGGATTACCTAAAAAGCAAAATTTCGCTCACACCGTACGCCGCCTCCATCACAGTAATTACATCTAGAACCACAGAGTGTTTTATGAAGGCAATCAAATTTGGATAAAAATAAATTCTTTCAATTCGTGCTAATTTATTATCCACCTTCCGATAATTCACGTGGACTTCCTCAGTGTATATGTTTTAATCCTAGTCGCTAATCAAATTGACTTTTTTCTTACACTATAAAATTGATCAAAGAATATTTGCGGATGTTTATGTTTCTTATCAGAAGGTAAAATTTCACGCAAAACGCCAAGCATTTAAAAACTTTTTGCCACCCGATACCTAATCTTATCGGTCTTCCGTAACTAAATTTGTCACTTCTTCCGTTTATACTCTATCTACTTCCTTCGTTGCAGTGTTCGTTCCGTTGGGTATGATCCAGAACCACGAAGTGATCTTTATGAAACATTCCGTGGTTCTGGATGTAAATGAACGTACACCTGAGGGACTGGGCAACGGAGAAGAAGTGGTATTGTAACTGTTCGCACCGCTCTCAAAGCAAACAGACGTCTCTCAGGCACAATATGAGAATAAAAAACTGCGGTGAACTTTGCTAATAATCAAAGAACTAAAGACTATTTTGCGTCCTTTTACATAGAAAAAACTAAAATTTTGTCTTTTACTGTATTAATTAAATGAAAAATACTCAAAAACGGAAGGATAGTTATAAACTGTTCATATCAAGAGTACCAATCTATAATGAATGAAGGAAAGGGTGGATCACACACACGCAAATAAAGCGCGGGAACTCAGCTTGTAGTAATAAATAGATATATTGATTTCAGGCATTCCTTTCTGATCACCGGAATTGATAAAAATGGAATTAATCAAATTTTAATTGGAATATAAAATTTATTTCGATTTGTGCGTATACTTCATATGTGATACAATTTTTGAGGTGAGAAATCAAATAATTATTAAAGACCATTTAACTGTTCATAAAATAAATAACTATATTTGATCAAAATCTATAGATTTAATCTTGGTATGAAATGGCAATAGTATTCTATTCAAAATCTATAGGTAGTATACTATTGCCATTTCATATGTTCTGAACAATAATATTTGTATCTTTCAAATCCCTCTTTATGGAATCACTACATTCTTTCTTCAGATACCTTAAAATACCTCGAATTAAAGGTACCTACCAAAATTCAACAGAAGCTTTAAATTACGAGAGTTGTGATTAAGTCGTTCATTGCACTAACTTTGATATATTTTGAGGAAATGAAAGAATATACGGTAATGTCTTATACTACAGAATGAACAAAGACATTTCTGTTGCAAAACGTAAGAGATTGACGTTTAAAATGGTTCTAATAGGGACCATTTATAAATTACGTAACGCAAGATTCCCATTTTTGACACCTCCTTCTTTCTATAGTAATATCTCCCACCGCCGCCCCCGCCCCCCAATAAAAAAATTACGCAACGTTAGCCTTACCTCCGCCCTGTTTTTTGTCGCCTTACTGAAATATGCGGACAAATTTAGATACTCTGTCTTAATTGTTTGTTCCCCACTACTCTGTACTCTCACAGAATGGTAGAGTCCTTCTTTTTTTACAAATTATATTTTAGGTAGTCATAAAGTTTATGAAAATTGAATGATTATTACATTCCAAAATATAATATTAATTTTTCTTACTATGTACGTACCTATTGACACAAATATATTTTTACCGCGAGTACAGGAATGACACGATATTGTAGCGATGATTTTTCCTTGACCTGAAGGACCAGATGTGAGACAATGTCTTTGAGTGCACCATTTGTATTCCGAGGACTAGACAATGCACAGAGCAACCGAAGCTCCTTATCCACGTCATGGAGACGCGTTTCTCGTCCTAATGGGATTGCGACGCTTTCAGTTCAAGCCAAGAAATGTGATGAATCTTTACTGAATCGTTGAGATAATTCACTATGATGGCACTGCTTAACAGCTTTATGGATGAGTAGTAAATACTATATGGTTTATTATGTGATTATTTATCAAAATAAATTTCAGGCAGTAAATACCATTATAGAATATAAATTTTTTTTGTGAGGCTTTACGGTTCGTCGACATCTAGGTCATTAGAGCCCTAGTATCTAAATAAGTTTCCACGGTGAATGCTTGAAGTATATATAATAATCTCTTCGTAACTGAACTTGCTATTCAATATACCAAAATATTAGATTTAAAGGCATAATGCAATTGTAAATCTTCGAAGAGTTTAGCAGGACATTACATTTTGAATAATGTATATGCCCATAATTATACGCATAAAAAATAAATACATGAATTGCCTTGGAAGAGAAAGACAACTTTCCGTTGACCTCAGCATGTTCAGCATCTACTCTGATATGGATACGTCTTTTGTGTAATGAATGATTTATGCATAATTTTAAGCAGTTTATAGTTGAAAAAATATGTTTTAGACAATCTTGGGTTTCTGATTGGTGATTTTTTCGGAATCTCGGACATTTGTCCCCTTGCAATAAATTGTTTTAGCAGATCTTGTAGACAGAGGCAACATATAAATAAATGAATAAATAAAATATATATTATGGAGAAAGCAGTGGCAAACTGCGTATGACCACGTGGATGGGGGCAATAAAATAAGTTACTCTCCGGAAACATGCCAGGGACAATCCCATCAATTCCCAGCAAGGGCCCAAGGGCGGATTTAAGGCAGCATTATTCCATTTGTTTTACTGCATTCAAAAACCCTTCAGAATGGTATGAAAGTCGGCGCGCACTTGTTTTCATGCTTGTTGGAATATCCCACAAACTATTTGCCTTAAAATGCTCAAAAACTATCGCAAAGACCATTATTTATTGTATAAATTATCCGTTGTTACGAGTATGTTTTGCTTCTTTCTTATACGCACCATGAGAAAATAACGAAAGAAATTAAATAACTAATAATTTTTTTATATTGGATATATATAATAAATTGTTAATTATAGCTATCGTATTTTAATAGACATTATCTTCGTTTCCGAATGTCATGCTTAGTATACAGCTGATGATGTAGATAAGATATATAACAGACAATACGGAAAATGTGATTTTAAATAATAGTCTAGTGACCAATTTAATTTAATTTGGATCGTTTCTTATGGAGTGATTCTAGTAGTTTTTCTGCGAGAAAAAGAAACTAATAGAAATATGAGTAAATATATCAAAATAAGTATGATGATTTGATTTATCAGTATAATAATAATAATAATAAATTTATTCTCAAAAAACAGTACAAACTGCGTATGACCACGTGGAGGACAATAAACTAATTTACTCTCCGGAAGCAAGCAAGGGACCATCCCATCAATTCCGATCAAGGGCCCTAAGGCAGAGGCGGATTCAAAAA
>NNCF01132608.1:63088-113357 GCA_002313205.1 Laupala kohalensis | reverse complement strand
TGATTACGCTGAAAAACCCTTGAACAGAGCACGTCGATATCCGATTACCTCTACAAGAAGCCCAGCTCCGCGAAATAACTCTAAGTTATTATTACGCTGACGATTTTTCCTCGAGGTCACGTCGCAACCTCTAACGAGAAGCCCAACTCCGCTGAAATATCCTATGTCCAAGAGCCTGGATCATCAACACGCAGAATTCGTCGGTCGTGGGACCTACTCTACGATCCCAGGACACAGCACGACACCTTCGACCACCGACTCACCTGAAGTCAGTTGTGAGTTACACGAACGAGGCACGAATTCACATTGAACTTTCAACGCCTGTCGTTCGTCGTCTCGTGTCATTCTTTGTTCACTTTATGACGACTCGTTTATAGAATAAACCTTATCCTAATTGAACCACCTTTGAGTATTTATTTTGGAGAGGAGGAAATCTTACTGCGAAGCAAGCCTACATGCAGAGGCTTGCGAAGCAACAATAAAAAAATCTTCCCCGACAGCACCTAATAGTTCAGTCTGTCAACTTGAAAGAGCATGCGCGCATATGTTGAAAGTTCTTTGAATGCTGTCCCCATATCACGCTTATGTGACCAGAAATGCCATGTAGTTAATATATTGTTCAGAATGTCCTCTTTCGTTTTAGTTATCATAAATAAAAATTGACTCCCTATTTCGGATGCAACAGTCGTATAAGTATAGCACTTTAACACATCAATACTCCTCCCTTCCTTTTACACACGGAAGCCTGCGAAGGAAAGGGATAGAATTTTAATATTATGTTATTTCGTATGGTCGTTATTGTCGATTAATAAATTTCCAGCTTTAGATTTTGATTTTCAAGCTTTTTTATCCATCTCTCCTCGTCGATTTAGCACGTATGTGTCAAGTTCTAAGGTAATCTTAAACCATCAAAACATTCTTTACAAATTATAAGAAATTATTCTTAAGACAAATTGATGCGGGATAATAAATTTTTATTTTTATTATGTAATAGATAGAATTTAAATTAAAATCCATAATCAAAATAAATTGAAGGATTTGGAAGAAAATGGTTCAAGCAACATTTCTAAAACTTGTGGAAAATACATAATAAAGTTTTAATGGAAATTAAAAAATCAGAATAAAAGTGTTGTGAAAGATAGTTTTACCTCGTACATTCAACACATTTATAGATATTTTATTAATGATCTGTGGAATAAAATATTGAAAATTTTTAGTATCGAATAAGTTAAATATCACTAAAACAAGTTCATCGCTAGAAATTAAAAAAGGTAGAAGTGCTCCATACAACAAAAGTAAGTTAAAGTAAGTTAATGTATAAAAAGAGTAAAACTTTTAACTTACAAAGTTTTCAAGTCCCGTGTTTTGTATTGAAGAAATATATGTTCTAACTTTTGCTGCACACTCATCGAGTCGTCGCATGTTTTCTGTAATGAATCCACCACACGCCAGCTGCGTATCTCCGCCAGTAGTGAATTCTTGGAAACCACTTTTTTAAGCAACACATATTTATTGCTTTATTTTTATTGATAGTTCAAATATGAAAGAGAAGTTGGTCAATACAATTATTTGGGATAGATTTAAAACAGCTTCGTAAATGATTTGGAAAATCTTTTTATTTTGAATTGTAAGTCTTGAGATCAGAAAAGGAAAATTGAGATCCCTTAATATAAGTTTGGTACATGAAATCTTTCTCAGTTTCTTTCCTGTCTGCCATTTCCTCCCCGTGAAATGCACTGTTGCAAAACCAGAATTCTAAAACTCAAATGTGCATTAAAATACGTTGATGATACATGTTAAATACGTGTACACTGTATTGTATACAGGGGTTTAACACAACGGATCATCCACGGTCATTTTCCCTATGTATGCAGTCTCCTCAAGGAAGCGGATTTCGTGTTCATCGGAGACTGATGGTCCCAAATTTACCAAACTTTTACAGAGAAAGTGGCAATCATTTGACATGTTATATTTGACAGATTTGTAAGCCTTTAGTAGCTCATCGATGTGAGAGACCTTAGGTTTATGGTTGATTATATTTTTTCTTTCCTTCTTAAATCACTCTCTTAAATTGAAGCATTTAACTACTTCTATTTTTAATGAGTTTTTTTTTCTCGATAATTTAGGTTAACCTTTGTAGATAGACGTACGCTATCGCGAACTTTTTTGTAGAATTCTTTGAACCGAACAATAATGCTAGGCTTAGTTGTCACCAATCTTATCTTTTTGGCACCGTAAGCGAATGTAGGTGATTTTCCCCCCGGCTACATCGACATTTATCGTCAAAAACCATCTTCTATCTTCCTTTCACATATTTAAAAAATAAAAGTTAGTCTAAGTTCCTCCTGGTCATCCAAAATATCTCCTTGCAATATTTCATAACGATCGTTTCAGTGGTGTAGTCGTGATTAGGTAGCAAGCAGACAGAACATTTTCGCATTTATATATTAGAATGGATTATATGTTCTTATTGTAATGTATAAATCTGTCATTTTGGTAACGCCATTCGTCGATATTATGTTCGGAAAATCATTATATATAATGCGCAACTTAATTTTATAATAGTAAGTGCTCTCCTGCAAGGAGGATTTTGTAAAATTAACTCGTACTACCCTTTAAAACTAATATTTACCATGCACAATTTCATGCGGAAATAGACTTTGTTTTTTATATTTAAAAACATTCTTAATGCACATTCATCATTGTCGTAACCACTTCTAAATAGTTTATCACACAGCTAAAAGGGTCATCAAAAACAGTGATTCTCTATTCTCTGACTGGCGTCATCTGATTAGTAAACCCATAATGACTGTGCACAGAAGATGAAGTTCAGAAGTTGAAGCGCGCCGTCACTTGGGAATTACGAGCGTGGCGAATACGAGCGAGAAGTGCTCCTCATACCCCAACCCTTTTTGAGATTGAATGTAGAGTGACGCGATGCCACTTCCATTTTATGTCCATAGATAAGGATTGACTGGAAGTAAAAATGAGAGGTTTTTAGTCTTGGATAAAAAAGAAAACGGTTTCAGAAATCGACAACAAATTTCGAATGAGAGTACACTTAGATAATGCATTAGGCATGAAATTTGTCCCTCATGGAAAGGAAGGCGTGGGTGGAGATGGTTAATAACTCTCTAGCACCAAAATTAGTGAATAAAATGTGTTATTACGTCAATTGAAATAATATGAATTGATTTTTGACATTAGTCAAACTTTTTATACGGTTAATATGAATAAAAACTTACAATATCGGAATGGGTCGAAATGGAAAGACACAAACATACTCTATCTCATTTTCAGAGTGATAAAGAAAATAATGCCTATTGTCATTGTTGTATTAATAGATCATCAAATTTCCGATACGTTTGATACAAAATATTTTTGCGTATCGCAAACATATTCTGAGATATTGTTGTAGCTATGAATTACGAATAAAATTTCAATATTCGCGTCATTTCTGAGCCTTTTGAAATCCTTAAATGTCTCTACCTTCGGAACTTTGAGCGATAGAGTGTGGGTTCTAACCTTACTCGCACCTACTTCAGACAAATGTCGATTCGGTACAACACAGTCCCTACAACCTAACATCATTCCTTCCCAATTCCCTCTCCCAAGTCACGGTAAGGTTGACGAGCAGGTCATAAAACCTGAATCCCTGAACCAAGACCTTAAAGTTGTTTGTGGACAGTATTTACTAGGTTGAATTTCAAATGCAATATGTTCATTTGACGTAGGACGTAATTTACTTATTGGTGTTATATTGCAAGAAATGAGTCGTATGAGTTAATTGCAGAAAAACGAAAAAAACTAAAATATTGGCAATAAACGCTTAAGTATAACTACCGTCAACCTACATGAAGGCCAGAAACGAAAAGCATAATGTTAGTGTTCATATACCACCACAAAAATATGCTATTTTTGTTAAAAATGAAAAAAATATCATGTTGTTTGAACTTATGCACAACTTCAAACCGTTGGCGAAATTTCAAATAAAATTCACCCATTTCAGGTAAAATTTATAAAACTTTAATTTACGTAACTATATTTTAGAAATGCGTCATTTGTGTTATTTGCGAAAAAAGTAAGAAATTTTCGAATTATTCGAGACCTCCACCCCTACCTTGAGCACAAGAAAAAATATGATGCAAACTTCAAATTACTCTTTTAACTTTTATGATAAGAGATTAAAACCACATCCAGCTATCCGCGAATTAATCGGAGGTTCAGCCATTTTATGGCATTTGTTTCCTGGTAAAATATAGACAATTTCTTGGTACGAATTTTACTCCCTTCCCCCGAAACGCAATGCAAGATCCGTCATAGTTTTCAATTAGTATGTATAACTTTATCATTACGGTTTATGTGTGCATTGAAGTGTGTCGTCGGGTTGTGGTGGTTGAGGAGGCAGTAAAACGATTTATCCCTGGGGCCCATGATTTCTGTCCACAGTCTTAGAAATTCGTGGCATATTTAGCATCACGCTCCACCGACGCTGCCAAGCACGAATCACTGTTAGTGGGCAGAATTTAGAACAGTTATTGTCAACTTTGCTCTGGTCAAAGACAGTGTTAATGAGCACTTTGTCTTACCTTTCATCCCTTATTTCTCGTGTTTGCGCCTCACCGCCTAACTTGTGCCCAAACATTTATATACAATAAATGATTGTTACAGTGTCCTGAACCAACACTTAGTTTGTACCATGAATTCGGGAATATTCGGTGTATGATTTATAAAAAAAAATCAGAATTACCCAATTTCTTGCAAGGCAAAGCACATTTCAGTCCTCGGCTACTGGACTACAAGATTTTCTGTGGTAAGAAATCATAATAAGTACCTTGGTCTACTTATAGAATAACCGCTTGTTGTTGCCTTATTGGTTATAGAATAACCGCTTGTTGATGGCACTGTGGTAGCGTCGTCTGTGATAAGCTTGTGACCGAAGGATAACAGAGAGTAAGGCGTCCCCTCCGTTGGGATCCTTCGCTATCTGACATAAGCCCATGTTCAATATCATCTTTACTGATTGATCGATGGAATAATTTTTCATTTCGTAAAATAGAAGAAAACATCCCACTCCGTCTTTCAAAGGCCTTCGGTACCTTCGGTCTGACCTTCGGTAAAGAAATTTATTTATCGTCGAGATGATTAAGAAAAATTTCAAAAGAAAACAACAACAATTATAATAGGAAACTCAGCCGTAAATACATTGGACATAGTAGAGCGAGCAAAATTTTTTCATTAAAGAATTAAATAGGTTCGTTAGTTAATAAAGTATGAAAATTTAGGTCCTCTGGCGATTATGCTTCCGTGGTTTATTTGAAATGAAATGGATTTGTTCTAACTTAACAAGATCATTTCTACAAACTTGAAATTTATGATTTTTTAAAATACATATTTAACAGAAACCAACTTTCGAAAGCCTGTAATTAGATGAAAAATTAAATTTCTGGAAATCTAAATATCAGCATTATTAAATTTATATAATAATTATACTATTAAGTTGCTAGAGCTATTTTCTTTTCTAAATGATACCTAATTGACGATTTGTAACTAAAAGTTTATATCTGTTTAAATATGTTGAAGGAGGCCGATGACTCAAAAGTACCTGATAATAATAATAAATTTATTGTAAAAAACAGTACAAACTGCGTATGACCACGTGGAGGACAATAAACTAATTTACTCTCCGGAAGCAAGCAAGGGACCATCCCATCAATTCCGATCAAGGGCCCTAAGGCAGAGGCGGATTTAAATTTTTTTTGCATAAGTTCCTAGATAAGATAAAAAGTTAGCTGCGTGTTATAAAACTAATAGAATGTCAATATGTTTGTAATTTTACGCAAAAAATTACATGTAAAAGTTATTATCGAACTATAGATTATTCTGAGTATAGTGTTTAAAAATCATAAGAGTTGAAAAAAATCCACACTAAATTCACGATTTATTGTTACAATAAACATGTAAATTGTAGGAAGTCCATTCGTTCCATTTCCCTTCTGATTTTTGTTCATGTTGCTTTCACAGAAACAAAGACAATGGGAAGTTAGCATATCCATCTTTCAGTCGCTGACGTCACGGTGCACATGCGCACTTTACCCATTTTCCTATTCACGTACATGGACGTAAGCAGTTCTGCTACTCGTCCATAGATAGCGCCATGTGGATGCAGAGAAAATATCCAATAGTGATGTGTAAACACCAGTAGCCAACAGAGTGTGTTGATATGCACAACAAATAGAATACTATGATTCAAGTAAAAGTGGATAGAAAATTCAATGTGGGTGCTCAGAGAAGTAAAAAGCGTAATGCCAACGTGAGCGATATAAATCTCAAACTTATAGAGAAACTGCCGTCTCGAACATGTTCTAAATACATTTCTGATACCAGAATTGCATCACGTAATTTTCTCTCAAGGAAATATAGTAGTCATCTAAATACGTATGAACAATTTTCAAATCTAAATGATGAACAAGTCACAAAACAAAGTTGGCTATAAATTCAAATTATATTTTTTGGAAATTGCTGGAAACGTAATGCAAACTAAATAGTGAATAGCGCGGCTGCGTGAATGGTACATTGCAATTATTTCCAGTAGGTATGGTGGCAACGCTGTACAACACTTGAATAATTCATGGGTACCATTATAAATTCAGCAAGTGACAAAAAAATCTCCATGCTTTCCCCGTCAAGTTTGTGTTTGTTAGGGTAGTCTATGGCTTCCAACTTTTACACGAATCGTAGTATGGATAATCACTTGAGTAAACGGATGGAAGAGAAAATGCAAGATTGTAGTTTATTTGATCGTAGAAAAATTTCAGTATCAGCAGGGGTGCCCACAACGGGGGTCGTGACGGAAACTGCGTCATTGAACATTTTTTTGGGAGGGGCAGTTCGAAAAATAATTTTTTTTGGAAGTTTGGAATATTTAATAGTTTAATAATAAAAATACCATATATTAAAATAAAAATCCTGACAATGTCGTAATAGTTTTTTCTAATTTTACGGACATTTTAACATGATAAATAATTTCACANTTCAAAAATTTCAGCAAAAGTTCCTAGATAAGATAAAAAGTTGGCTGCGAGTTATAATACTAATAGAATGTCAATATGTTTGTAATTTTAAGCAAAAAAATTACATGTACAAGTTATTATCGAACTATAGATTATTCTGAGTATAGTGTTTAAAAATCATAAGATGAAATAACTTTAAATTCACGATTTATTGTTACAATAAACACGCCCCTAGACAAAGCCTAGAGAACCTGTATGATAAAGCGTGGGATTCGGGTCGGGGGGTCATCTCATGTCTATCAAAAGACCAGGAGACTCATCACCTCGCGCAAACGAAGATGTGACAACCTGCCTCTCTTTCTTGCAATGATAAGATTACACAACAGACGACCGATATGGAAAATAGTGTTGCATTGAAGATTAATTGCTTTCCCACTTGTGTATTTGTTTACTTTGCGTGATCAAGGTCGGGGCACAATTTTGTATCTCGTCTTTTTTTTTCATGTATCGCCATTCGGGAACCTACGTGTTTTTGTTATAGTGCTTTACCCGATTTGCGAGGAATTAACCAATTTTCACGGTGTTGGCAATAGTTTTTGCGTTTCTTGTGACTCATAAACTCTAGGTATGATAAGTGGGCAGAACTTTGCCAAAAGATATTTAAAATAGTGTAATAATATATTTTATATTTTATTTAATTTTCTGAGTGTAATTGTGTATCAATTCGGTAAGTTCCATTTATAAACAATATAAACGTTTCTCCCCCGGTCAAATTATTTCTGTTTACTCGTTTACTGGATTAAATAATTTTATATTTACTATTACTTCTATGACAAGACGATAGCGGATATTTCCATAACAATTCTATAACACGACTCTTAAATTTTATAGTATTTACACTTAAAATTGTAAAGGAGGAATATATTTTTATATTATGTTTTACTATTTATAGGGTCCAATCTGCAAATCTTAAAGGAGGAAGAATCAAGTTGTGGGTGTCGGAGTTTTTGCACGTAGCTTTCGCTCTTATTGATTTCTTTATTTACCATCTTCGGGGGGCACCCTCATCTGAAATTATTGATTTAATTAATTCATTATTTTCTTTCACGTTTAACTAATTGCAGGTTTTAATATTTTGTGCGAGTTAAATTGAGTTCAATTGTACCAACTTTATCCATTGTGTAGAAGGCTGAGCTGTTGTTTGGATTTTTGTTTTTCATTATGTAGATTCGAATACCTTCACTTTCTAATGAATTATTCCGTTACGAACGAAATATAATTACTTAATAAGTTTAAAAACAGCAAAATTACTCAAATTGGCTTCGATGGATAGCTGAGATTCCTATTGTTGATTCTCTCTAAAATATATATCCATTACTTTGTCAATTTCATTTAATACATCTGAATTTTTAAGCAAAATCACAATACGTTCGATTTGTGAGTTTTCTGATCATGGGTAACATCGTGAACAGGGTAACTGAAGGAAAGGTGTTTATCCGTGTTGTAGAAAAATAAAAACGTTGGACGCTTCGGAAAAAAAGTTTGTACTGCTTAAAGTCCAACTAGGCACTGAGCCTGAAAATTGATGAAGGAGTTTGTTCTTTGATATTTGCTTCTAGTCCTATATGAAATCTACGACATCTACTGCTTTATCATACCAATGGACGTAACAATATACTTTATGAGAAAAGTTAAACAATTTAAAGTTAAAAATTTGCGTCTTTTAGTTCAATAGCAGAATATTTAGATCGGGAAAACATTTGAAGAGCTAGAATGCAACACGCTTTCTACCTAATCAGATTTTGAATTGAACGGATAAACACACCCTTTAGGTTTTTATCATATGTGAACGCTGTGTTTGATACAGAATTCCATATATTCCATAACTATGTTAGAAAATTAAATATTAAAAATATAAATTGACTTTTTCTGTGTAAAATTCAAACATTTATTTTTTTCTGAAAAAAATTATAAAATGAATATAACGCATTATGCATTCTGCCACTGCACTAAACCCTTTAAGCTATTATGTATATAGAATTATTCACAAATAATTTTGAAAAATGATGGTGGGTTCCTCAATCTAAATAAAATACCACAAAAATATGACAATTTAAGTTATCAGGTATGAATATAAGAATATAGTTTTCTAACTATTACACACCCGGTTGAAACATAAACACGATCATGAACTCAGAATAAATAATCAATGTTCAAAATGTTCTTCCTCATGTTTTCACCGTTACTTATACTCGTCATAACATGGATTCTCGAGAGATGGATCCTGCCAAATATTTCCATACGGAGTCGAACTGTTTCTAAGCTTCCAAGACACACACACACACACATACAGCTTTAAGAACGGCGGCTGCATAAATATGTTACTCACAAAAATATCCTCCCTGTCATGTTTGTTGTGACTTTTTTCCCTTTCAAATAATGTCTCGTCTGCAATTGAGTCAGACGAGGATAGCAATGGATTGGCAGTTTGTGCAACAAAACCACTGGCAAAATTCTCTCGCGGTGGGTAGTCGCCAGATGGCATACGTTGACGATTGTAGACATGTGTTCGTGGTATCCTGTGAGATGCACCACGTACTCGGGGCAATTGTCGTGTGGTGAAACCGGATATTGGTCCACAAACTGTAAAATGTTTTCTTCCTAGTTAGGCATACGAATCAGTGAAACTGTCTCTTTGATGTATTTCACCATTACTTATTTAACTCCAATGTAGTAGATTTATTTACGGATCTTAAGGTATTGAGACGAATATTTTCCTTTTTAATTTTATGTTAAATTTTAAAATGCATTGAAATTTTAGAATTTTAACAAATTTTGAACTTAACGATTCGACGTATCGTTTAGGGTATTTATGATATGTATAATATGTTATCTACTGTAACTACATTAGCTCATCACATACAAAGAAATGCTTCGAATTACTTCTTTCTTCAGTAAACGTTAAACTATTGTGTCTTACCGAGAAAAAAACGTAAATGCATGTTTTGCACTTTAGTTGTTCATTTAAAAATCCATTCATGTCGTCTGTAACTGTGAATTACAACGAAAATTCTATAGTTATACTTTGAAAACTAATAGCGTGGTTTAATCCTTTGACAAAATTATTAGTTTTGAACATGGAATTTTAGTTTATGATTGTTTTGTTTGCGAATTGTCACTCACAATCTATATAACAGACATTAATTTTCATTTTAAGAATATGTGATAAAGCTGATTGAAAATGTGTGAGCATTTAGCGAATTGTGAAAATGCACATATAAGAGTTTTACCTTGAAACAAATTCAGGAACGGTTCCCCGGAAGACAATGTTACATCGCGTGCATCAAAAATCCCTGAACAGTTATGACGGGTCTAGCTATTTTTGAGAGAACTGGATTAATTAATTAGACTTTACAACAAAAGCAAACATTAAAAAATGACATTAATAAATTTAACTTTTGTTCAAGTAATCCATTAGTAGTTTTCCATCAAAGGAATATTGAAATAATTTGTTCAGACAACTAATTTTGAGTGAAAAATTCGAATCTAGCGCGTGCTTTTGGCATTCATGCATGGTCCAAATTCGTGTCGTAATACTATGATACTAAACAAGTTTTATGTCGATGTATAATGTACGTGAAATAAATGTTAAAAAGTATGTGACTTATTCTGCCGAAGAATAGTTTTTCCTATCACCGTAATTCCAGGACGTTAATTATGAATGAATTATTAGTGCGTCATATTTCCGAACATACACAGTTGAGTATTTTGAGAAATGAGACCAGTTGTGCTTCGTAAATGAAGTCGGTCATTTCGTCTAATATTTGATTATGCATACGCCAATGACCCACATAATATTTTTCCTTTACCAACTGTCCGTAAAGAAGTTTGAGTTTCCGTAAGTAACTGGAATTCAGAAGTAAGTTCTGTAGGAGTAAAGAAGCAATTCCGTAAATAATAATTTCTGCATTCTATGTACTCCTTTCCCCTAAGTTGTGACCCCATGAGCCCATAAGAGCCATGCCTACTAGTAGTGGGAGGGTGTAAATGTGGATCATGTTACTACGTTTCGGCGTATACAAGTTGTGAATTTCTTAAAAAAGAAAGTTTGAAATCCTATTTCGTATATTGTTAAATTATACTTAACACTATATACACTATAACTTTTTGATGAATATCATAATGTCGTATATTCGTGATACTTATTAAAGAATTTCACTGTCAAAATTCATTGCATCAACATTAAAGGTGAAGGAATATTAACTGTCTCCTTCCATAAGCATCCATCCTTGTAAACATGACCTTCCATGTATCCGTCTCATGTCTTTCTGCGCAGTCGCTAGGGAACATTGGAGTGTGAAAACACACATTATGAAATGCCGTTACACCTGTTTCTTCCTGTTTATATTTAATACCATTACTCTTCTTTACTGGTTTCTGTAATTTAAGAAATGAACTTCAATGAAAGTATTAGTGAAAATATGAATATTATTGAAAGTATTATTTAAATATACAACATTACAAGCAAAATGTTGATAACTATCTTCAACATTCTGTCAAAACAGCTCAAGAGGCGTCAGAACAATCGAAAACAGAACGAAATCGCGAAGATTACGAAAGAGATTCTATGAGCGGTGTCTTTCGTTTCATTGATGGAAATATGATCACTAATAGATTGATGTTATCGATAGTCATCCCGGTTGATAGTCAATCACAGAAGTGTTTGTAATTACTAAAAGATAAATGAAGGGGTCCAGTTATATAGAGTCCATCAATTTTCGAAATACAACGGCGTTCAATCCACTGAAGCATACTGAATCGATTACACTTCTATCTCGGGTAGTAATCATTCTCAAGAGAAAACTAAAATGGTCCAGCTAAGGCAATAGGATAAGTCCATTTTCAAACTAGTCTTCTGTAAAATTTAACAAAGTGGACTTTATGTCTGTTTTTGGAAATTTGTTAGGTTCATGTGTTAAAAATGTCTCACATTCCATTTTTTTATAATAATCATTTTTAATAATAATCACATTTACTTATATCACGAAATGTTTGAAAAACCAAATCAATTATACNTGAGACGTATTTAAATTATTATTATTATTATTATTTATTTCATGAACTTGTTTTTACAACTTGTAGTTGGATTCTGGGAAGGTGCGGGGTATACCAAGCATTTTCCAGATCTGTAGTTGACCATTTTACGACCCCAAAAGAGTAGGATAGTATGGGGATGACTAATGAGTTGATTGCTTTCATCAGGTTACGTGAATTTAAATGAGTTTTTGTTGTTATTTCCATCCTTCTCATGAATTCTTTAGTGATGTGTTCTTTGGCTATTGTGTGTTCTGTTCTATTTGTTTGCATTACACCCAAGTATTTTTACAGTTCATTAGGTTCTAGTTGTTCTATATCTTGATCTTTTAATGTAGAGTACGGTGTTGTCTCTTTAACTTTTCTACAAACAAGATTTTGCAATGTACATTTATCTATACCAAATTCCATTATTATTATTATTATTATTACGATAAACAAATACGTTTCCTCTGATAAATTCACGTACCCCAGAGAGGATATAGTAGAAAGGATAATATATTATGCAATACAAGAAAAACTGTGATACCAATAAAAATGGTTATTTTTTAAAATTTCATCTCTGTCCTCATCTTTCTCCTTTGTACTTTCCAATTATGTATAAGAAAAGTATAGTAATCAGTAGAAGAAGAAAAAAATCTGGATCTCTTCGATCCATGTAAATTGGCTCCAGAAGAGACTATTTTCAAACGTTTGCGATGATGTCCAATATGTATGAGTGTGTGTGAGAGAATAATGTTTATCCGATAACTCACGAACAAATTATTGAAATGAAACCAAAATAGAGAATTTACTTTGAATGCATTGGGAATAGAAGTCTATTTTTGGACAGCTCATTCCGACTTCATTAACACACCGCGCTCCACTTCTGGTTTCTTAAAAATAAAAAGTTTGAAAAAATGAGTTATACATTTTTATTGTATACTAAATTCATGTACATATTGCTAAATAGCATTTCCGTACGTTGCACTGTTTTAGAGATAACCCTATGAAAAAAATTCAGGGTGGAAGATATTAATTCTTGCTATCTGTAGTTGAATGAGCTGCTATGAGATAAGATAGCAAACTTTATGGTTGTGGGGATAAATAATTTTATACGTATTTATCCGTTTAATATGTTGTTTTTTATAATTATCTGTTTTACTTTTTATACGTAAATTATTTTCTGTCTTTATTACTATGTAGGCTGTTTCCTACTATGTTTTTGTTTTAGATTTATAATTGGAAAGTTAAGTGGGGCACACTCCAGTTTTTTTTTGTTTTTTTTTGAAGTCGTCGTCATTGTGTGTGTGATGTGTGAATTTGGAAATTCGCCCTTTACTTCGACTGCATACGATGATTCTTGAAGAATCCTTGTAAACATGACAATTCAAATTTCGAATATGAAAATATTCAAAAAGTTATGTGACTTATCTTTTTCTCTATCACGAGTTTAACTAAAGATAATCTCCATTGAGAACGCACCAACGTACAAAAATGTGAATTTTCTCATCGAGAGCAGTCATCAGCTTATAGCAAAATAAGTAAAAAATATGAGTTGGGTAAAAAGGTGTTTTAAACAAACAGAAAATTTAAAAAAGAGGAGGAAAAGAAATCTTATTGAAAAGTGCAACCAGATAAAGTAGACAATTTATTCAGTAAAATCACGAAATAATATTTGTAGACAACTCACTAACTCAATATTCCGATTACAACAGTTAATATCTTCTCAAACCCCTACTATTTTCTCCTCTCTATATGTTAAAGATCCCATCCAGACTCTGATCCTCTAAAATTCAATTCTTAAAAAACTGACCAAATGGATCACTCCATTTTTTCCGATCTCATTCCATGAGCATACGACGCATCATGCGTAGAATTCTTGTCATTTTTTGAATTTAAATCTCTATATTAGTGAAATATGTGAAAAGCAATACTTAAGACCATCTGAAGCAGCTAACTTTCGAGCTCTCATTAAAAATCACAATTAGGAAAATGTGATTCGTCCTGTGAATGCAACGTCAACAAGGGGTTTTCTTTCATTAAAATCAATGTGTACAGAAAAATATAGTTTAAACCAATGTACCATGCAAAATATAATCAATCATCACCTTTAAAATCACTATACTATACATGAAAATGTGTCTCATGAGACCAAATTTAATTTTATTAAATGCGATGAATTACATTTCGTGTTGCCTCGGGGCGAATGTTCATCATTTCCTCCTTTTTCAGGAAAATGAGAAGGAGATCCTGAAATTCTGAGGATACGTTGTGTCAGCGAGGAGAACCTTAGAACTCACCCGATCCATGGTATGGCATTCCGTCTGGAATGCTCGAAACTGGAGCTGCGCACCTCATACTTGAGAGGGTGTGCAGAGTGAGGGGGCAGGTGGCGTAATGGCTTCCGAACTGCACGGAGAGACTCGCAGCCGGCGATGCCACCGACGCCGGTAGGTCGGTGACGGACACTCATCGCCACCAAGACTAGAGGATGAAAGAGATCAAATTGTCATGATAAGAATTCGAGTTTAAGGTATTATGGACGACCTAGTGGTTACGGTAAACTGTCCTTAAAATTGTTTTCAACGGGTTCCCGAACTCAGCTTCAATCCAACAAACTGCATAAGAAAATCCAATTAACAGCATTTTGGTCTTTGCAACAATAATTTTTTAGTAAAAATATTTCAAATATGCAAGTGTTCATATGGAGAAAACCTTTAAAACTGTTAAATTATGCAGTAGAAACTGTCACACGTCACGAGTTAATGTACATAAGAACAGTACTAAATGTTACTAGATTTACCGAACAATTAAGAGGGATATTAAACGAAATTTTTAACAAATTGTATCCGTCATTATCCGACAGTAAATATTCAGTATTCAACTGGGAACCACGGTAGTCATAATAAAGACATTTCTTTCTTATCACTTCGATTGCAATTATAATGAATGTTCAAATCAATTATTCACTGTTCATTACTACTTATAATTTCACAACGTGCTTGATTATGCAAGTCCTATGAATTCATCAAATCGTGGCAAATTCTTATTGCGCTTAACTGAATAATAATTTATAATCATTAAATTTCAATATAAAATATCATGATTCGCTAAGATAATCAGCATTATAAAGTTCATTAACATCGTGCCATTCACATTGCTAGCTGAATATCACTCATTGATGAAAATCTTGAATAATTTTACACATATATACAACTTTATCTACTAAGAAGTCTCATAGGAACATCTAACAATTGTTCAATAAGTAAATTACTGCAATTGAATGTAATTGCAGTTATACTTCAACTAATTCCACGTGTTCCTCACTCTATCAAGCTGCGAACGAATTTTCCTCGCGTTCCAGCCATGTAAGTCATCTGAGTTATCGGCACCGTGTGCGGTCGAATACTTCTCGTATTTAAAATTATCTCTTATGTTACCATTAAAAATTATCAACTAAATAAGAGAAAATTTGTAGTCATACTACTCCTATTGGAGTAAGTTTGGCCGCACAGCGTAACGTCACAAGTTAAAATTTATGGTTTTGTGTCATGGTACTGGCTAATACAACAACAAAAGATGCAATTCATGAGAAAAACATCCCATTCATGAAGATAAAACAAGAAATTACGGACCAACTTAACTATATGGTCCAACGCCGTAGAAAAATATCCAGATGAGATATCGAAAAACGGCTTTTTTTGCCATGATTCTGGAAGGGACTTTGTTCTCGGAATTTACAAATTGAATCATTTTATGTGAAAAAAAATCCCTTTTTCGATGGCAAATTTAACATTATCGTCCTATCCTAACAAATTCTTCGTATATCCTTCCGCGAGAACTGCTACCTCCACCATCGCCTCCATCTTCACACTTACAACAGATTTTCTTAAAACGGAATCGCCGGGTCTAACAAACCTAACATCACCGACTGTGACCGAACAATTGTTTATAATTGTTCATGGCTCGCTGTCGCGAGCCGTATTATAATTATCATACCCTTACCTACTAACATAAACGGTGGCGGAGAGAAGAAAATAGTGTGGAGCAATATTTCTTTATAACTATCGTAAATATGAAAAGCAAAGAATACGGCTTATATTTTCGGAAACACAATAATATTTGTAGTATTATGACATAAATTATTTTTTCGAACCATTGTGGGACCATATTCTTAAGTTTGGCCGAAATTTCATGTTTGATTGTAATAGTTCTGACGAAAAATCAAAATTTAATCTAACCTCTCATACGGCAACACATATTACTGTTACTCCGACGTATAATCAAACATACCGATTCGACAACCTCTCTCATATCTTCATTTTCATTATAAACTGGATAGCATGCGCCTTTTCTGATTAACAAGGTATTGAATGTTGTGTGAAAAATTATCCTGAAGCCTTGCCTCTTGGTTCTAAAACCCTGCGTCGAGTACAGGTACATTTATACTAGCATTTCTTATTAAACCATGTATTTGGCAACATTTGGGTTAAGTATACACTTACACGGGCAGGTTTTGGTGCAGGTCTTTTTTTTTTTTCTTTTTTCTTTTTGGAGGGGGGCTATAAGACCTGACTTGAAAAGTAATGTCGCTTCTTATGCTTTATTTTCAAAAAGGTTTTATTAATTAATAAAATATAAGTAAGATTCCCGTGTGGATTTATGGACCAGTTGCATATTTACGTCAGGAATACTTTAACGACATTCATGTGTATTTTGTTATTTAATTTTGGTTTCTGAGTATTCAAGGGGGATGGGACCTCCCTACCTGATTTGAGCTTGGATTCTGTAAAACCGAAAAGGAAACCGGAGACAGTTTTCAAAGATTGAATATGAGTCTATGTTTGTATTCGTATTCACGCTGATCCACTTGGTTCGATGGTGATGACCAGAATGAGTTCACTCGGCTCACGAAGCATTGTCCGTGACCTGGCAACGCGTCTTTGAAGTGCAGTGACACAGAGGCTGCGGCGGCAGGTAGAATGCGAAGGCAGCGGAGCGCGGGAGATGATGGAAAGGCTACGCAAGTAGTGGAAAGGAAAAGGGTGAAACCAGCGACAGATAGGATGTGGAAGACTCACGGACTCACGGTTGATGCAGTCTTAAGGATAACGAGAGAATCATGAGACGAGTACTGGCTCGCAGGAAATGAGGATTACAACAATAACTACCGTAACTTAACCGAACATAATTGCGATAAAAAGGCGCCATTTTACAACAAATTTACAGGATCAAATTATTACTACTGTATTCACCATTACAGTGCCCATGTCTCGAATTCGCTTTGCATGGTATCTTACGACAAGAACTGAAATGATTCATAGAGTATATATGACTAAAACAACCTAAAAAGAAATCACTTATAGTAGTTATACTTATTCTAATTTGTTAAATGTGATATATTTTAAACTTTGGGTCAGGTAAAATATTTTCCTTTGGGCTACTCATAGATCCCATAAAAAAAAAAAGAAATGATGATTATTTTAATGATTTTTGAGAAAATTGACACGACTGTTGCAGTTGGTGCGGTAGAATTATTGTGAAAATATACGGAAAGAGCATGGACGCAAAGGAATGAGATGTAGGTTTCAGTTACCAATAGACAAATGCTTGAATGGTCGCTAAATTGGGAGTAGATGCTTTAAAACCAGAGAAGGGACGATGTGAAGCGTAGAAACAAATTGAGATAAAGACTTCAACTCAAGAAATTTTTTGTTCCTTTTGGGAGAAGAAAGCAAAGCAAAATGATGAAGAATGAATTTTCATAACTATGAAGGCATTAAAAAAAGAAGGGAATCAAGGATTTAAAATGAAACTAAAAAATTACCCGACTCCGTAATTTAAGTATTTTCACAATTAAATATTTTTCACAATAAAATTTCATTAATTCCCAGATCCACTTTTAAAGAAGTTTTGTTAATGAATTATAGGAACACACAATGAAAAATTATTCCCAGTCATTTTAATTTCTATGCGGCACTAGGTCTCAAATACTACGGTTCTATATTCAGTGATGCTTTAGTCTAACAGAGAACTTGTTTTATAAGAATTGAAGATTAATAAAATATCTTCATAGTTGTGTTAAAAATAATGTGTGTGTTGTCATATTCCACAAATTATGTTTGAAACACTATTATAGTAATCGGACAATATTAATTAAATATTCTACTTCTGTAACTCAAAAAAAAAAAGAAAAAAAGAAAGAAGAACAACAGGTATTTGAGCTTTTTGACATTTTCTTTTTTTTATGGGTTCAAAGCGGCAGAACTGATTTCATATTTTTTACCGTTGGCGCTAACTGCATGATATAATATTTTAGCAATATTCCATGAATTAATAATTTGATCAACTCAATTTTTGGAAATATGTTACTGAATTAAACCTAAAAACTCAAATAAAAATTCATAAAATTAAAAAAATCTAATTTTTGGTAATTTAATTTTAATTTTAATACAGGCGATGCTAATATTTGGTGCGTTGTCATCAAGGACTGACACACTCATGATATTCTGTTAGCATTGATTAAATATATAAACTTGAAACTTAAACGGAATGTTGCATTTGTATTGACGAGACTCACTAAAAAAGGAATTTCGATTTTTAAGGATTGTAGATTAAAAATGAAATTAGATTTTGATTATTTCTGGTAAACTGTACTTTTTCGTTGTTTTGGCCTTTTGATCTCTAATTCATGAAATAATTGAGTTATTATCATTATGTACAAATTGCTAATTTGTGTATTTAAAAACGAGTTTTTGGGTTTCTCAACATTTGAATTTTTATGGGTGCACGGAATAGACATATTCTCAAGAGTTCGTCATAAGTGATAACAACGCAGTCTACTACATTAACTACGTTTCATGAATCAATTGATATATCATATCTGTTTCTGTGTGTTTGGTTCCTAAAAACTGTTTTCTGGTATTTTCGATACTTCAATTGTAAATAGATAAAAAGTAGTGAAATATTTGGTCCGTTTTCCAAAATGTCTCAGACATTTATTCAAACAGAAAAAATACTAAAAACATAGAAACTTGAAATTTAGGCTGGACGTTTCTCATATGTTGTAAAAATCACAAGCAAATCTTTTTTGAATTCTTTTTAAAGGTATTAATAAGTTTTTTTTTTCTCGAATTTTTACTCAATATCACCAACTATTTAAGATAACACCATAATGTAATCGTGTAATTTAAATTGATACTTGATTAGAACGGTGTTTAAACAGTACCATACCAAGAAAAATTACTCTGAGAAGACGGGAAGGGTCGGCAAGTTTCTTATAAAGTAGTTATATTTCTTCAAATTATACGCGTATCTGTTCAAACTTTCTACATAATGTAATAAAGCATTCTATACAAGTTAAATCTATGTATTCTGACAATGAAGTTATATTTTCATTCTTATCGTTAAATACACGTTTAAAGACACTAAAATAGGCCCACTATAAAATAATTTTTCAAAATTCGACTTTTAAATGAAAGAATTTGTGCAAAATGTGATTTTTCGAATTTTTGCTGTCTTACGAACTAATTGAGATATCCTCTCTTTTTTATGTGATTTATTTTTGCGTACGGAAGTTTATAATGAGGGTTACACGCTTTCATAGTGAACCTATTTTAGTGGTTTTAATAGTGCATTTAACAACAAGAATGCAACTATAACTTCATTGATATAATACATGTATTGAACATATAATATAGAATATTGAACATGTAATATACTATTTCATTATGTAGAAAGTTTGAAGCTCCGGAGCAACACCAGTTTATTTGCACTAGTTATTATAGACATTGCAGTACAATATAAGCACTATAGTGTTACATCATTATATAATCCCGGTAAGTCATGTATCGTAATCATGATCGTGATGTAATCTTGAATGTCGCCGTGACCAATGATAACATGCTAGGTTTCATAAAGTTCATAAATGACTTGCAATTTCATCACATTTTTCGTCTTTTCCAGTGTTTTTGATAGAGATTAGATAATAAAGAATTACCACTGCAATCAAATAATAATCGTAAATATTTTTCTTCATGTTGATAAGATTACACTCGTATTATTTTACCGTGTTATATATTTATGTAATCTAGTTAGTTATTTCGGCATATACCGAGTAGTATTGAACTGGAAACTTTCTTTGGTATTGTGGTCAAAACGTCCTGTTGTGGCTCTTTGACGGAAATAAGAGTTATAGAAGGACTTAAAATCATATTTTTCGTTTGCCTTACTGAGACGAAATGGAGTGGCAAAATTTCACATTTTTGTTAAAATAGACTGTTTATTTTCAACGCCAAACCATTATTTTTGTCATATCTCAAAGGTATTTGCGAGTATATAAAAACAAACACATTTTCGAAAAAATTTAAAATTTTGCTCCAAATGTCTTTCGCGAATAAAAAAGAAAAATATGTCTCATTTGCCTGGTTCTAAATTTTTACTTTAAAATTTTTAGATTATAAAATTTATGGTCGAATAACATCTGATTATTATAAACTAAAATAATCAGCAGCATGAATTGTTATATTATATAAGTATAATTTGATTGAATTTTTCTTTTTATCAAAAATGAACATGTCGAGACTCTTCTCTTCTGATTTTTTGTATATTCCTTTCAGTCAGTGTTCAGAGAAATAACTTCAAGTTACTGAAAGAAAACTGTCAGCCTGCACTCTTAGAAACAAGTGACAACGTGACTTTTTCAAACCTTTCATTACATTGATTACAACTGTCATATTTTCTTCACAACTAAATGTCCCTCTGATTCTTTGAAACCTGTTCTTTTGATACACTAGGAGGAGAGTAAATAGTCGGTTTATGTAGTCGGTTTTCAAATAAAATATGACTGTCACTTTTATTATTTTGTTGGATTGTTTATCTTAGTAACGACTGATAATATTTCAACCCGTCAATCGATTGAAAGGCATAACGTAAAACTGCTTCTTCTTTTTAACTGTGAGACAACGTAGTTGTATCAAGTAAGAAAATGAATTACACATATTACCAAAATCCATAGATGTAATGATTTCCAACACTCCCTTCTCTGTTTCATTGAAATCGTTCAAGTAGTTTTCGAGAAAAAAAGATCCATTCACATATTCCTTGTTTGACATTACGAAATCTGCGGTATATTTTTATTGAAAGGCAATTGAGTACATTTAGCTGTTGAGTTATATAGTAACGCTGGGGTGTAAATTTCGAGAAAAATTAAAAAAAAGTATTTATCTCACAATAATAAAATAATGACGAGTACACATACCTCCACTTGTTCCCAAGTTTCCTCTTGATTAGAAAACAATATATTTGACGAACGTTCGTTTCTACAATAGCTTTATTTTTGGATAATTCATTATACTGCTAATAACATTTAATAGGAAGAGTTACAGAAACTTTGACAGATCCTTTCGTTTAAAATATGGGTTTAAACTATTTTTTATTTTCTTTATATTCATAATGGATTTTCAACGCAATCACATTACTTATAAACATTTTAATGTTAATTTGTATTAACAATTCTAAACTATGAGAGACATCTAGAGGGTTGTCACTGATACATCTCAGACAATATAAATTTTTTTCACTAATAATTTCAGTGAACAAAAGACTCAATTGAATTCGTAATAATTCACTGAAAATAAATACTGTGTAATTAATCTTTATTTAGTCCAGAATGTATTCAAAGCTAAAGGCTCATATTTTTCATAGACTAATGAGACGGAAAATACACTAATATTTTAATGTGAATCGGGGTATAAAATGTCATTTTATTTTAACAGCAACTAATAAAAATATCAGAATCTATCCTTGAAAATTCCAAATACTTCTCATGAATTTACACACTACATAGGCATAGCTTTGATAATTAATTCGGGGTCGCAAAATTCACAATCAACACAGCGTGCCACCAGGAGAGACTTGTACGCACTTTAACGGTGATTGGGAGGCCACTGCTTTCCACACACGTAACTAGGTATGATTGTTGGTGCGCTTCGTTCACGAAGTAGATACGATTCAGACACGGTTTCAGCGCGAAGCCAGATGATGGCGGTTCGCAGAGCGCGCGTGTAGGGACTGAGGCTGTTTGCGACCGAGAGAGTTCACCCCTACGGCGCTATCGACGCCTCAACACTACCGCCCCCGCCACTACACATGTCAACAAAGCGCTCAATTCAATGCCTCCTCTTCATATACTGCTACAGAAAATCGCTGAGACAAAATTCTAAAGGGTTGAGGCTATCATATGCCTCATATGACAGCTCTTAGGATGGGAGGGCTAGCAAGAACGGCGAGATGGTGAAGAGCAGCCGACGTGGGATTCAATCCGGAGACCATAGGAGGATGGGAAGTACCACACAATGAATAATTCCATAATATTATGGCAGAATGTGTTGAGGTAAATATAATTGTGGTTAGTAATCCAGGACATTGTCCACTCCTCAGTCGAAGTTGACACGATTCTCGCTCATATTAAACATCTTATTCACGCACGGGTTATTCAGTCACATTTGACAGTGTGGGAGATCTCATGCCAGAGCAGATTGTATAGTATAGTCGATCGTCCCAATCATAACAGTTTTCCTATTCTTTCGAATGCAAAATGGAGAGGATGCATTGGCTCTAATTTAGGTTTAATGGGTCATATAGATGAAAAAAATATATCAACACAATAGCAGTGAGGGAGCGTCGCTCCCACGCGCTCCCGTTGCACAACAACACTGAACATACGAGACTATTGATTTTGAAACAGTTTAATGCTTCCATTAGCGTATAATACAACAACAGGTAAAGTATCTTCTGTAAAAATACAGACAAAATACTAAAAGAAATTAAGACTAATAGAATAAAGGTTCAAATCAAGGATATAATAAGAGTATGCATATGCAGATTTCAAGAAAAAAACTGGGAAGTTTAGATTCTGTCTTCCAGCGACTTTCGACAGACAACCACATGCTTCAAAATGAAAATGTAAATTGTATCTACGGAACGGAAGTTTTGCAATATTTGTGAAGCAGAAATGCCACAAAATGTCTGAATTAATTTCAACAGTTTTCCTTGCAACTAACATTTAAATTAGAAATGCGGAACAGGAAATTGGTACAACTGATTATATTTCCACGGAAATGTGTCGGTCAAACTAATCAATTCCGTACTTACATGGGAGTACCTAGTTGTGAAGAACATGTTTTGATGAAATTAAATTACAATTCGGAATATATTAAATATATTATATTTATGTATTAAATTGTGGGTATTATAAATATATTTAATTACAACTCTGAATATATAATACGCCTTAAACTGAATTTTATAGCCACAGTAGCTTTCCTTTTGTGTTTAATACATATATATTGACATGGGTAGTTTTTATCTATTTCTCCAAAATTCCAATTATTTTCATTTCTTTGTGTTTTGAAAATATTTAGAAAACTATAAGTGATAGTATCGTTTTGTTCTGAAATGAAAGTTAAGAAAATTTGCAACATATTAATTTTGTATAATTTTCCTGGTGAGATTATTATTTTTCCCAATATATGACAAGAAACACGTCCAATACTAAAAATTTTCTCCTTTGGAAAAATATGACTTATTTTTTAAGTACTGTATCTCGGTAACAATATGATTACATCGTTGCTATTGATCTTTTTCTAATTTAACTAACTATTAAAAAGACTGTATAATATTTTCCGTACATTGCTCCCTTTGGAAGTAATAGTAAGAAAACTGAAGAAAGTGAGAAGATTTTTAGGTTTTTCGGTTATTTCTCAGCTAGAACAGGTCTTGGAAGGTTTCAAACTTGAATTTTCACTGCTGATACTGATTCTAACAATATTTTTAAAAATTAGAACTACATGATACTTTGCCATTTTTTCCTTTTATGTACACATTGATTGACAAGTATATGTTACGTCCTATAGAACAGTGGTTCCCAACACGTAGAAGTCTGCGGTCCACTCAGTCTGAAATTGTATTATGCACGGACCACCCCAACATCAGCTATATCTCCCATTAGTTGTAACTCTTCCTCAACGCATTCCCCACCATCAAATTCGAAGGTGATTAAGTAAAACTCTCGTCTACTGGACTTCATAAAGGAAGCAGGATTCCTATACAAGGATTAGGATTATAGGACTGATTCAATATTCCCTCGTGGAATCGGCATCAATGGGCAGCCACCCCCAAACTGGAATTAGAAGAAGAAGAAGGTGTAACTCAGTTTTTTTAAAACATTATTTATTATTCCTACTAATAAGGGTTCAGAACGACTTAATTACAGTTCAACGGTTCAAATGGCTACGCGAGTGCCGCTGTATGTATCCACACGACATTATGAAATTTTTCTTACATGACGTATTATTCCAGTTCATTGTATGGTCATTGTCTATTCAATGGGAAATTATTGCACTTGGGTCCTCATTTCTAATTTTCTTTTGTGCTAGGTAATACGTTTACTTAATGTTCGTTTAGTCTACCCTGTACATGAAGCATTACAGTTTTAACATTTTATTTTGTATACATTCGTTTCAGATATTTTCTTTCTCTTATCTTTTCATTGTGAAAATTTAATTTGTTATTATAGCTTATTATTTTAAGTTTTAAAAAAATTGTTCAGAGAAAGGTCTAAAATCATAGAAAAATCATTCAAAAGAAGAATACCATAATAGTAGACAAACTATTACCACAAGAGATAATGAAATAATGTTTCTTTTTCCGTACAACAAGATTATGTAGTCACCTGCGGACGAAACGCATTGTTCTTAAGAATAAAATCATAACAAAATTGTAAAAGAAGTTCGTATTTATTAATGTATTTATTTGTGAGATGATGTGATTGAAACAAGGTAACGAGTTCACTTTTGGGTATTTTTACCTTACAGATTTTATATTACAAATCTAGTATTTAAGTAGCCAGTTATGTATATTCATCATTAAGCGATGGCGTGTTATTGAATCATTATAATGTATTCAACTTTTCTTCCCGTAATTTGTGGTTATGTATACATTAATACAAGACATTAAATTAGAAGCCATTAAGAATTTCTTATTTTGTCTGTTTTGATTAACAGAGGCATTTTACATTTCTTTTACGATAAAGCGATGATATTTACATAAAGTGACGATACACGGCTAGCATTGTGTTCTCATTTGGATCAATGTATTTATAGAGTCGCATTCGTTGAAAGGAGTTTCTGGTTCAGAATGAACACAATCAAATAATACGGCAGGAATGGGCACAAGATCAGAAATCTATGACTATTCGAATCTACTGTTACCAGTAGATATACTGTTGTACCAGTTAATCTGTTTAGCCTTATGACATTCTTGATGTATCAATAAGTTCTTTTAAATCTATACTAATCCGGATATTTTGAATTATGAAAGTCAGATGTTCGTTTTTTTAATGTGGAATACACGTTTGGAAAACAAATTGGAAATAAAGTGGGTACGAGAAAACTTATGATAACTTTCAGTCAAGTGAAAATGGCGACGAACAATGGATCAAACCTGGGTGGAAATGGTGTACAATTGTAGAAGGCGAACGGGTGGTGTATTGGATAACACCCCTGCGATCAAAGCAGGAGTCCCGGGTTCGATTCCCGATTCCCCACGTGTAGGGTTCTCGGAAGAAATATACGCACGACGAAAAAACGAGTGTTTCTAAATTTTAAATTCTTTAATATTCAATTTGCCATAAAACTTGTGGCGGGAAAGCCAACGCACCTATTTCCTTTACACAGAGGATGTGGCGATGCCTCTTCCTACACACCGGTTAACGATGGAGAGGATGGAGCTTATCTTACAGCGAATGCTTGGTCGGACATGCCTTCACAATCAAAACAGGATGTCCACTTGTTGCCACATTCGCCCACGTGCCACTACTCAAAATTAGTTATGAAATAGAATTTAAAAAACAAATTATCACTATTAATGGACATCGAAATATATATTATAATTTTGTCCAATCACATTGGTTTCTCGTCACAGAAGTATATACAGGAAAGCTTCGGAGACGTTTCCTTTTTTCATTCATCAGACATTATTTGCCATGATGAAAATTTAGTAAAAGTACACTGCGTTTTATTTTCATGGAAAACATATTTTACGTTTTATTTTGATAGTACGGACACATATTTGCACATATTACACACATTTTAAAAAATAGTAATTGTCTTTTCTGAAATTTTAATTTTCTTTTCGTAACTATGATGAATCAGAAACCTGGCTCGGTGAATAAGTCCAATGCTATTGAAAACGTCCGTGACAGTTTCGGTTTAAACCGCTCTGTTGTTCATGCCTGAAACATTCTCAAGTGACTTTGTTGTAAACGTCAGTGGATAAAAATAAGTAAAAAACCATTTTAAAACAACCTTTATTTACGACATGTACTAAAACGAATAAAATAAGTTTAGATTTGTATTCAGATAATGCAATGCTGAATACTAATCCCTTCATATATATATTTAATGTTAGTATATCCTAATAACATTAAACGCACTTTCTCTGCTTTATCTTTATCGCTGAAAATGATTTAATATGTTGAATTATTTGTTTTCAAAAAGCTTCAAAATGTTCAAAAAGCGCAAAATGTTCAAAAAGGGGGATACCAATTAATTTCATAGGACAGTGGTTTATTAGTAAAAAAGTTGTATTTTCTTTACATTACTTTTACTTCGTGAAATTGTATGAAATGGCGTTTTATGAAACTTTGTTTGTAATTTTTAAATATATTTCTATAACTTTTGCTTTAGTGTATAAACAAGTTTTATTTACCTTCTTACTTTTCCGTGGCATAATGTTTGGGTTTATTGCATTTCCTTCATTTTACATTAAATTTCACACACAATTTTTCATACTAAACCTTCCATTGATAAAATCATTTATACTTCTTGAAAATTGTTTATTGACAAAATATTTAAGTTATACATGTAACTTTGTCTGAATTTGATATAAAAGAGAAGAAGATGTGTTCGAAGTTGAAAAATATTTTTCTTGCTGATGAAGCATCCATTTGAGATTGTGAGAGTAGCAATCGAAAATGAATATTGACGTTCAATTTCAATCTCAGGAATCATTCTGTTCATATCACAACAGATTATAGAAATAAAAATTAAAAAATGGTAGGAAATAGGTTCCAGGATTTGCTCTATGATACATTGGCTATGGAAAAGCAATGTTTGCTTAATGGAAAGAATTGCATCTTATATTAGCATAACTAAGTTTAAGAACTTAATATCATTATAATATATAATAATGTTTGATAAATTAATTAAAACTAGAAAAGTGTCTCTTTAGGAATACCACTAGCCACTAGTGTTTGTTAAATATGATGAATAATTTGTATGAATTCCATGTAAAACGTGAATAATATGTCTTGGTAAAATACTTATTGTCATACATTTTAATGAAGCTCATCTGTGTCATAAGGTTTAAACCTATTCAGACTAAAGGCGATGCGGTCTCTAAAAAAATAGAAATGGAGTTGGTATTGACGTGGTAAAATAATTTCTCTGCTTCATTAGCTCATCAGATTACCGTTTCAATGGTTTCAAAAAATTAGCAACGTAATGCAATAAGAATATAAATAATTCAGTTTCTAAAAAGACGAAAAGAAATAATAGTATATTACCTAAAATGCTTTACTATATTTAATTACTTTCTCATCTTTAATGAATGAATAAATATTTTGTAGAAAAAGTAGTTGGAAACTGCAAATGACCACCTGGATGACAAATTATTTTACTCTTCGGAAGCAAGCAAGGGACCCTCCCATCAATTCCGACGAAGAACCCAAAGGCAGAGGCGGTATTAACCTTTTGAGCACTCTAAGACAAGATTAATAATAGTAATCTACTTGTTATAATATCAACAAAATAAAAATTTATATTTAATAAAACAAATTTATTTCACAAGCTCGTATCAAACTTTTTATCGTTCGGAAAATATTGTTTACAAATGGGAACTATTAAAAGAGCCCTAAATTCAAAATTAATTATAAATGACTGCTGAGCCTAGCGAACCTGTACCCGAAGGAAAAGACGAAAAAAAAACCGGGCCAAGATGGGGCAACAGAGTTAACGTACACAATCGTACCAAGTTTGCGTACATAAAAAAACTTAACTTATATGAATTATAAGAAACAATAACAGCATGCAAGATAATAGTTTTGAAATTTAATCAGGTATTTTGAAAGTACTAGAGAAATGGGGTGATAAAATGTAAAATGCATTGATGCATTTAATATTAAAAGAATAATTAAAAAGAAACAATTCAATGGGAAATAAAAAACCCTATTTATCTTTTATTAAAATCAATAAATTCTATTACATTGTAGAAGAAATGGCGCAGTACGTAGCTTCTAACTGCGGATTTCAAAAGATAAAATTTAATATCTTTTACGTCTTATATTGAACGATACTCAAATAATGCGGCCCCTTTTCGCAAAGATTGGTTGACATTCTAGGACGATGTACACCATGTTCATTGCGAGTATTGTGTTCATGAACAAGAATGTTTCGTACGAAGCAGGGGTGGCACTTTCGTAATTCGGTCTTAACTAACACAACCGTTTCATAAAAATAAATGCAGGGAAGAGTTATAATATTTAATTTCGTAAACTAGAGTTTCGGGGGTAAGATTTACAAATTATACGAACAATCCACATTTGATTTCTTAAGGTTTGGATCCTCTGACCGGAATTGCGGCAGAAGAAAATTCCGTTCCGTCAATGGAAGTAAACGTTTGCAAAATATAAGCAACGGGAAATCTCTGGGCTAACCACATTGAATAAGATTCGAAATCCGCCACACAATTTACACTTTCATCATTACATATATACACAGTAATCATTTCCATACTTAAAACTACTCAATAGGAAAAACATACGTGTATGAGAAAGTTTTGTTTATCATATATAAGTTGATCATAAATATGGTTTTTTCTGACGCCTCTTTCATCTATAAAAATTGCTAATACAAATTTAATTGCGTTAATGAACCGTTACTGTTATTTCCTAATAGGGTCAGACGGGGTAATTGTAAACAACGGGTAAATATAAGAAATTAATCTGAGCGCCGATGCGGGAGTTACAGAAACTAAAATATGGTCAAAACAAGATGTAGATGCCCCTGTGGATAATACATAACAATTCGAAGCTTTTAAATTTGATTTTGATGGAATAAAACTTTTTGAAAACAGCGTTATCGAGATCATAAAGTTAAATTCGAAGTATTGAAGTGTACATTTTTCCTTTAGTAACATCAGTAATGAATAAAGATAACAAAAATTTGAGAATTATCTAAGATTTTGTTGGTCGCACAGTTCCCTGTTTACTTTTACCGTACAATTTTGTAAGAACTGGGTAATTGTAAACATCGTTATTTGCGATTAGTTTCGCACAGTTTTGTCATGCAACTGACGCATCTTTCTGAATTTATTTGCATTTAATTATATTTAGCTCGTTTATATTATATCCAATTTATTCTGATTCCTTTTCCGTATATAGGTGGGGTTTGTTTGTAAATGGTTGTAGCTAACTATATACTGAAAAATGATTTTTCTCTGAAGAAACAAAAGCGGATTGACAGTAAAGAGCAAGAATTGTCACAAAGGAAAAAAAAAGAAAGAAAAAGCAAGTATAAACAAGTGTAAATAAAGAATTATTATAAAAATTTCATAACATCTAAGAGATGTATGAAGATTCATATAAATATTTAGAAAAATGAAAGTAAATCTTCTAAAAGTGACATAAATAGAAACAACCACGTTTTATTGGATAGACGCTTACTTGTGGATATAATGATGAAAAAGAAGAAAACTAACTTATATTAGTGTAAATGAGTTCTGGGAGACAAACTGGAAGACTGTGAGAAAAACTGATAGCGCAAAAACGTAATTCGCTATAGCTGATGACAAATTTTCTTTTTTAAAAAAATCTCAAAGTAATCTGATATTTTCCAGTTAGTAATTTTATAAATATTAAAAACGTTCTGCAATTTTCTATCACAAAAAACGATTTTTGAATGTATCACTTTTAACTCGCCTTGATCTTACCCGTTTCAGTTTAATATATTTGCACATGAAGTGCAACATGATTATTATAAGTCTTAATACATGGTTGTTGTGAAGATTTGATAAGATAAAATAACAAACAAAATGTAAAAATTAAACGAAATCAGTTATTTCTAGGATGTACTCAAGATCATTGGAACGAGCATTCCGTGTTTTACGGCATTTGAATCAAAAATCAAAATACACAATTAAAATGGGGATAGGAATCGAAGCGAAAGAAGTAAAAATATGGTATTAGATGGGTCAAAATACAATATAATAATCCAACCACTTCAGTGACGTATGCCAACTGTCACTCGTTCCACATTTCACATTAGAAGACAATTCATAGTTTTTACCCCGTTGGATCAGCGGTAACTGTAAGAGCGCGGGGTAATTGTAAACGGGTGGGAAATTTCATACTTGAAGCGTGAACGAGAAATACTCAAATCTTGTTTTCAATTACCACGCCAGACCCTATATTATAAAATGTAACACTTTATTTTATGTCTTTTATCTCTGAAAAGTCAAAACTATCTCATCCAGAAGTATTTTGAATAATCAATGTTCTGGTTTTTGAAAAAGTAGGGCTTGACCTCGCGAAAGACAAACACATGCCTTTTCAACTTTTTGGGATCTTATGGGAATTTAACACTCATTTCCCCCTTCAGTTCTCTCTCTATTTTCTAGAAGGAATAAAGATTTTAATTTTTATTTCCTATTTGCTACAAGCATGAAATTAGTGAATATATCTTAGAGAAAACATGCTTTTTAATCACTTTTTAATTATAAAATACTTCAAATGTAAAAATGACTTAACAAAACATATTTTTTATTTTCTTCTAAAATCTCATCATCTTCATCATTCATCATAAGCATTCAATCATAGTATTTAAAATATGATTTTAGTGATTAAAATGTGATGGTTAAATCATTAGTTTTTATTTTTCCATAAGCAGGTTGATATGAAGTTTTATATTTAAGAAATCTTGAAATGAACGTTTGCATTCGTGTTTTTCCAACAAAATAAAATCAAACATAATTTTGCTATAATTCGTGAATAGATGTGAAATGTTAGCCTTCGGGTAAAATAGTTTTATGTTTCTTAAGATTGTACCCAATTGTCGAGAGAAATAGGGACTAAGAGAAACAGACATCATTGCCATCAAAAGTGACAATTTTCTAACTTATCATAACCTACTCAAATAAATCAGATACACGCAAAAAACTCACAAATTTCCCAGACTTCCAAAATATGTAGTTTTTATATGAGGTACCTAAAAACAGTTTACCATCCATGTCGGGGTTTTTCTCCGGACTTACTTCAGTTAGAAGTGGATTTTATACACAGGCTGTGTAGGCCATGCGTAGGAGCGACGGTCTTGTGCTCTATTTAATGTCAATTTTGGAGTTATTGTAATAGTTTGGATTAATAAACAGTATTATCCAAATAATCTATTCCATAATATTTAATATCTATAATAATATTTTGTTACATTAATACAAATTTTTTGATATTTCATATGATAACGCGCAGCTATTTTTCTATCATCTTAGGAGTGTGCTGAAATGTTGAATCCGTCTCTGTATAAGGGTCCAGGATCAAAATTGATGTGATGGCCCATTGAAAGTAAATTAGTTTATTGTCCTCCACGTGGTTATAAGCTGTTTGTAATAACTTTTTCAACAATAAAATTTAATATGTTTAAATTTAAATATGTTTCTGCAGTTTGATCAGTAGGAAATTAATATTCCATCAGATTAAATAGGCCTTTATATTTTTTTAATTTTTATAAATTTGTAATTTTTGAATTTATTTAATTTTAAATTTTTTTAAATTGATAACTCTGTTTCAAGTCTTATTGTGGTGGAAAAGGAGTAAAAATACGAACCTTTGTGATATCTGAATCACAGGACGCACCTGGATTGTATTTCTTAACCACCAAAAAATACTGAATAGGCGGGTCTTCTCGATAATCAGGTAAACCGCGAGTGGGGGAGCGATGTTATCAAATTGTAGAGGTATATAAAGAGTGGAATCCTAATAATAGAGCGTATTTGGTTGAAGACTTTTGTTAACATCTAGTGAAAAGGTACGTCAGTCAATTCATACTAAGTATAGCAGTACAGTTTGTGTTCACATTACGTATCGTTGAGTGACCGTAGTCGGATGTTCAAGTTCACTTTATTTTATTTCATATGAAACGAATATTTTACGGGTACATATGGGTAAGAACAAATTATGTTATGGATGGAGTATAGCATATATGAAATACTACAGTGGAGAAAAAGTGACAAGTAAAATGATGTTTGTAGAAAATACATAATTTTTTAGATATAAAGTTTTAAAATGAGGTAAGATAATGCCACAGATGAAATGATTGTAGTTAAAACTTAACAGTAGTATTTCATTTTGATGAATTTTCTGGGAATATCACATTTTAGTAAATATTTTATATTTCGCAAATATGCTTTTCTTCGCGATAGTTACTTGATAAGTAAAAATGCACCATGACTTGTAATTTGTTCATTTCTATAACCGTTCACCATTTCTCAACATATTGCCTTAATTATTAATATTGCCTCAACATATTGCAACTTATTATATAATGTTGCTTCATTTCTCGATAAATGCTTTTTACACAAACTCCTTTTAAATTTTGAGAAATAGGGATGAAAATTACAACTGTTAGGAAATGGAAGGACCGACTATATTCCTAAACCCAATGTTCTAGATATTTTGAAAAAAAAACATTTAATTTTAAAATTAATTTTATTATTTGAGCAAGAAAAAGAAATTATTTTTCTTGTTTTGAAACATCTCTTGTTTTCAATTGAGGTTTCAGAGCTCGCTCGCTTTATTTTAGTAATAATAATCGTTAAAATATGTTTTAATTGAATTTATATTGAGAGATATTGTTTTTCTTAATGGCCATTGACCTTTTCTTCTCATCAAAGATGTGGACGAGTCCCTGCCTTCTACTTCTTCTCGCGTGTGTTGTCGCGAATCATGCATACAGCGTGGCCCAAGGAGGAGGAGGCGGCGGTGGCGGTGGAGGTCTGGAGGTAAAATTATTATTAACTCACAACGACACGTAGGTACGTGGAAACCGTGTAGAAGTTCTCCCAGTATAGGGAGCCGCCTGTAGTTACAAGAAATGCCTGACATATTCGGAATTGTGCGCCAATCACTTGACTGACGTCACCAAACATGCTTAGTGGTGACTGTCAGTCATTTCAAGCGGCGAATGACAATCAATTAAATACTACATTCTCAGGTGTCTTGTCTTGCGTGATGGTCGACGTGTGATGATCGAGGTGCTTTTCTATGGTCTATATTGCACACATAAAGAAACTTATTGCACTAGTGACAGAGAATTCTCATGCGCATGTCGAGGAAATGCACACTGAAGCTATTAGAATGCTTTATACTTGATTCAAAAGTAACATCTAAAATCAACCTACAGATTAAGAACAATATTTCAAAATACGTGAAAAACATACGTGTTGGACTACCCACTAGTATGATAAATGGATATCTGACCTTCCCCGATCATCCAGACAATACTATAAATTTATGGGGGAATAATTATATACTTCTTGATGATGAAACTCACATTAACAAAAATAACATAATATGAAAAGTCAAAAAAATATTTTAATTATTTATCCACTGCACGTGTAATTGTTGCAAAACTAACATGTATTCCTTTTCTCGTGTATTGTTTATTTCTTTGTTATTTAAATTACAATATTTTATTAATATTTGTTCTGGGTAGTTTGTTGTTTCATTATAAGTAATATATGGATACCTATTAAAACCACAAAAATATCATTATAATAAAAATGCAGTCGAATGTATTTATAGTGTATTGAGTGAGCTGTTTAAGTTCGACTCAGTTTTTTAATTTAAAATTATACATGTTCCTGATAATTATGTATCCGTAATACACAGAATACCGCTACATTCTTCAATTGTACATCAAATTTAACAAATAATTGATATTTGGAAAGTATTGGCAAATGAAATGTAAGTCAATAACAGTACTTCATAGATATTTTATATTAGAATGAAATTTGATTTGTAAAGAAATATTTGTCTGATAATACAACATTAAAACAATTTAGAAAATCTAGGTAACACATAAATTTTAGATTTTATTGTAAATTTTAAAAAGATATTCAAATGTGGAAGAAAAGTGAAGGAATAAGAGCGATGATATGCTGAGTCCAATGATGAGAGCAAGATTATGGTATTGTGAATTTGGAGTTAAAAACAAAACAATACGCAATTAATTTTTTCACTGTACTAATAACGAAGTCCCTGCTACCGTAATATGTATCCGCATTTGTTAATTTGTTCTTCTTTTATTTAAAACATAAGTTATTAATTTAAAACTAATTTTTCTCGAAACTCTTGAACGAACCTTTTGATTTGTAGGTGCTTCAGTGTAAAATTTTTTAATACTGTTTCCCAATTGGCACGGATATGTTCTCGAAGACACACAAGCAGGATTTTGAGCCATTAAATTTCTCCTCTTTAATATAATTTTTTTGTAATTAAATGATTAATTCTCTTTTTCAGGAGAACGTAGCACAAGGAGGGGGAGGCGGTGGAGGTGGAGGTGGCTTGAATTATGAGGTATATGAATTTGTACTTTTATTAACGTATTTTAAAGCACCTCCCAAACATCATACACATTTGTTCAACAAAATAAACTCTGTTTTCTTCTAGTCGTTATTCTAACTTTGCTTCTCCCTTTCAATTTTAATGCATCTACTTCATTTATTTGCATGGTTAAAAGTTACAAGATAACTTTTCACTTACAAATTTTTATCTCTAAAATTTGTAATGTGGTAGGAGAGCTAGTAATCAATTTAAAATATTTTCCTGTAGATACATGCTCCGTGCACTGGTGCACAGATGTATTTCTATTGCTCTGTATTTCGAAATATGATCAATACATGTCACTTTCGAATTATAAGTATATTAAGAGCAAGATTAAGGTTTGCGAATCGCTTGACTTAACAATTGGAGACGAATGGATTAATAACTGCAAAGACTTTTCTTTCTTAATTTCGGAGCTGTGTATGTCAGTTTCTCGAAATGTGCATCAGATGAACCAAATTCTTCCAATTAAGAATTCAAAAATGATTTCTTCAACATCGAATCAACGTAAAAGAAGGAATGTGTTATGAAACTCACTTTCTTAAACATTACATTCAATAGGAAACATTTTCCAGTGCTTCATCACAATATTTCTTGAGCCTTATCATATTGTAATCTGCTGTGTTCCTAGGAAAATATCCGCGCGCGACGTGGACTTGACATGGATGTCGAAGATGAACCAGTTGCCGAGGTACCTACCTTTCTTAGTGTCTTTATATTTGACTATGAATTTATAAGTAGAGCCAACCATCTTAAAACGTGTGCACTGTAACAAGTGTCTTGTTCAATGAGTTCCTTTTATAGTGACTATATTTCTAACACAATGAAAAGAAATGCATTACACTCTAATGTGGATCAAAAAAAAAATTATTAGCTAATTTTGAAATATCTTAACGTATACTTCTAACAAATTGCTAGGAGAAACATAGTATTTAAATAACAGCCTGATATACACTTATTTTATTTTAATAGAATAGTTTAAATAGGATAAAAAATTAAAAAACGGAACAAATGATTAATGAAAATTAAAAAGAGGATTGTTTTAATTCTAAGATTTATTTGAATGTTAACCAGCATATTCTTTATTAAAATTGGTAAAATATTTAAATTAAAAAAATTCAATAAGTTCTGTCGAATAGTATGAACAGCTGAGCACGTTTTTTAAACTTACTTTCTCTCACTTGCAGATGAGTGTGGCTCAAGGAGGCGGCGGTGGAGGCGGTGGTGGTGGCTTGAACTATGAGGTAATTCAGTTGATACTAATTTAGCAGGAAACTTTCGATGCCGTGGCAAACTTACCAATCTGAACTCGCTTGAGCCTGCCGGGATGTTAAATTTCAATCTTCCGTCTCCTCTTCCCAAATAACTGTGTAGAGGCTGGAAAGTTGCATGTGAAGTTCGGAATACTAAATGCTCTTTCTACTTTGACAAATTCCCAGAAAATCTGTTTTACGAGGCGTGAGTTCAATGGCTTCCTTACGTGGACACTATAATTGAATACTTTTAGATGAAAATATTTCTTATTTGAAAATTTAATTCTACATTTATTTTATTTTCGTTTATGAGGTATTTTATTTTCCACCTAGTCGAATGTATGTGCCAAATTTCAAGTCAGTACGAGTAGTAGAATGAGGGTAAATGTCTTTTGTATCAGCTTGTCAGTCAGTTAGTGAGCTACACATAGGAGCTTATTGATTATAATAGAGTATAGTTTTAGTCATTAGTGCTATAAATCATATTAAAGTGTATTTGTATTCTAAGTGAAATTTGTGTTATATATCAACTTAGATTACTTTTTATTTAATTCTATATTAACAAAATTGGAAATCAAATAGTGTTGTCCTACCAGAGACTCCGATTTTGACATATTTTTTCTGAGTCTGACAATTAATATTCAACGTCACATTTGCCCCTACGTATCTCTATTACCCAAGTGCTTCTGGCGTGTATGAGGAGGAGGACAAGCAAACCTAAAAAAAAAAAAGAATAACTATCAGAAAATGGTATCAGTATACAGTGAGGTGGTAATGACTCTTTATTACTTTGGAATAGCCCTCCATTTATGTGACCCGTTTGATCAAATCGCTATGGGAATGTTCGATTACAAAAACTGACAAATGATATACAACGAAATCACGTGAATTGAAAAAGAAACTAAAGTATGCACTTCCATTGGAACCGTGATATTTTTCAGAGATCCATTGAAGTGTTTTGTGCGCAGGATAATTTCCGATCTCGCCGTGAAGCAGCGGCCGTCCAGAGTGTGGCTCAAGGAGGCGGTGGTGGCGGCGGCGGTGGTGGACTGCATTATGAGGTAGAACCTACATGTTGCATTCGCTCTAGTCAGTAACGCAACCAGAAATCATCTCTGGAGAAGATTTTTGGTGAATAAATCCATTCGTCATTAGAACACATACTCTTAAATTATATAAATAGTATACATAAATTAATGTTAAATTTAAATACAATTCATAAGGATAGTTACCTTAAATTAATGTTAAATTTAAATACAATTCATAACGTTAGTTTGCTTAAATTAATGTTAAAATTAAATACAATTGAAAGATAATTTATGCATAAAACCAAGATTATTAACTAAAAATTTCCTTGTGCATACACACTTAAGTCACTTTTAACTTATTATACAATTTGTTTTACTAGATAATTAATTCTAGCTCTTTTTTTTTGGAGTGGGGGTGCTTGTATACGGTTATGTTCGTCCACCCCCATCGGTGCGCTGCTGGCTCCAGTGGATTATTTCGACGCAAAAATCACACTTATTAAACAGTATATTCATCTTTTACACTATAATAGTTTCAGTTGTTATTATGACATTAAATTAAGTATTCAAACATTAATATTTGATTATTTATTCTGTACTTCATATTAAAGCCAACATATTTTGTTCCAACTATTGAAAATTTACCTTTACATTGTTTCTGTATGCAAACGAGAGAAAATTGTTAAATATGAATTGATAGTAAATAATATTAGTAATATTATGATTGAAATATTTTTCTTAATTTCTTACATGACTCATAGATACACGTGTTCTTGAATTATAGTGTTTGCGTGTCATAAGTGAAATTCTCCGAGAGAAATTAATCTGTTAACCTTCCAAAGATTAGGGGCAAATTTAGAACAAAGTTGCAATTTGATAAATATTTACTACATTACAATGTAATGGATAGTGACCATCAGGAAAAAACAATAACTTGCGAGACAGTTGTTTTAATTTCCATATTACATATAGTTAACGTTTCGTCCCGTGTGTTGGAGCTTGAAATAATAATTGTTTAAATAGAAAGACTGACGTAGAACATCTTTGTACAATATAAGAGATTGTACTCTTCTAAATTGGTTTTTCTTTTAGACAACATCTTTGCACTTACTTTCTAAGTTTCAATGCAATCTTTCGCGAAAAGCATTGCAAAGAGAATGTTTGTCCTCCAAACTTTTAAGCATTTTATTACAATAAGTATGTACTACAATTTGCCAATTTGTATCAGTTGATGACGTACTAAGTTTTGTATTGTATATTGAATCGTGGTATTATAATTTTTGTAGCTCAGATGAGGTTCCAACACATGGGACGAAAGGTAAGCTGTATGTAATATAAAGAATATAACAACAGTCGCGATATTTATTATTTTTTCTTAAGGTCACTGTCCACTACATTGCTTTATACTACTAGGGAAATACTAGACAAACTCCAAACACAATTGTAAACATTTACGATTAATTCTAGATTTATTTTAGAACAATATTTTTGAAATGATACACGAATTTTAGTATCATATTTTTGGAAAATTTACTACAGAAAAGTGCTGATTAGCCTTTGTTGAATTGAGCAAGATATACCGAGATGGGAAGAGAAAACAGTTATCAAATAAATTCCCGTTGCTTTTTAGCCGACGCTAGTCTCTATCAATAGTTCAGCAATACCTTAATATCCTAATCAAAAAGGGCCACAAAATTGTTTTGAGATCCATCAATTGTTTTGTGCGCAGGACAATTTCCGATCGCGTCGTCATGCAGCGGCTGTGCAGAGTGTGGCTCAAGGAGGCGGTGGTGGTGGCGGCGGTGGCGGTCTGCATTATGAGGTACGCATCTTATAATTTAATATGATTGTGAAACAAATTATTGAACAGGTATCCATAAAAGAACGCGAATTATGCCTACATAAGTGAGTCTCCAAAATAGGAAAATGTAACGATCTACGCCGTATTTCCTGAATTTATCTATTATTCCATATATACCACGAATTATGCCTACATAAGTGAGTCCCCAAAATCGGAAAACGTAACGATCTACGCCGTGTTTCCCGAATTTATCTATTATTCCATATATCCTTCTTCTTTTCCTTGATGAAAAGAAACAGTGCACGACACACTTCCTCACCATTTATAGTTCAATGAACTAGGATAGGGAGTATAGAGAAGATTCTGAACTTCAACGGATCTTTAAGCTCGCATCACCTAATAGGGGCATATCGTGATCAAAATAGGCCATTTGATATTATTTACTTTGGTGTCTCAAGCAGAAGTGATATTGATTAAACCGTTTTTGTAAACTTATTTTAATACTTTCACTGAATCACCACTAATTGCATTTTAAACTTAAAATTGAAATTATACACTAATTAACCAATCAGATGACGCAACGTCTATGTTGTTTCTCTCTTATTAAGAACTCGACGTTAAACCATTTCTCATGAGACACTCCTTTGAAGGGATTCATTGAAGTGTTTGGTGCGCAGGACAATTTCCGATCTCGTCGTGAAGCAGCGGCTGTGCAGAGTTCTTCCTCCATTATTATTGCCTACCATTGAGCACACTTATCAGCTACACTAGTCCTCGGTGTCTCAGAATATGCCCAACCCAATTACCTCTACTCTGCAAACTACATGAGAATTACGAACTGCGTTTATCATTTGTAGAACTTCATTAATTTGTTTTCTGTCCAATCGCTTTTTGAATTATCCAGAATTTCGTAATTTCAAATCAAGTTCTTGATATTTGTATTCCATTGTAATACTATTTGCATTATCTTTTCTTTTAGGGCGCACCTATTCAAATTGATAGAAATTATTTAAAAGCGATGAATACTAATTTTACATTAGTATTTTGAAAATTGGAAAGAGTATTTATTATATCTGAAAATCCATTTATGTATATTTTGCCAGGTTACTTCGCGCATCCCGTTCGGACATTATTAGAAAATATTTCTTATTAAAAAATGTACGCAAAGGCGACAAATGTTTAACATTTGTTATGTGGAAAAGTATTGGAAATTGTGTGTATATGATCCAAGTTATATAACAAGACCTTACACTGCGCTGTTTCATGTGATAATGTGTTGTAATATAGTGGATGTTTTCATCATATCGCAACAACACACTTTACGCATATATCAGACCACATATAAACCACAAAGATAATGTTTTGTTGGTTCTAATTGTTTTTTTGTAGTACAGACACGGAGCTTGGACTTCATTTTCCAGGGGAGGGGGTTAAAATTCGAAGATAGGTGATGAAATGACACCTCCTAAAACACATTTAGTACTTGAATTTCATAAAAATCGTCTGAGCCATCCTCGATATAAAAAATATGCATATACAGGGTAAATTTTATGCTTCAGGGAAAATTAAACAGTAAGCCGTCCCCAGGGTTACAGCACCCGCTCTCCGACTCCCCACGCGTCTGGAGAGACTCAGTTAAATTGATATGTCTGTAGCAGCAAAGAATCTAATACAGTAACTATTCTCTTTATCTATACGTGAACTGCGCATCCTCCAAAAGCGTTATCCTTATACTAAATATCAACTTGATCATGAAGTTCAATCGTTAGGTTTGTCTTATGTACGGAGTCTCCATTACATTGTGATTACCTAACCACACGTTTTCTTCTTCCTGGCCTTGATGATGGAGTTCCAGAAACACAAACGTGTAATCAGTACGTCGAAAAATAATTTATTTACTTTGGATGGAAGATGTGATCAAGGAATTTCTCAGGAACATCAAATGAATCATGTTGAAATGTTTATCAAATAGATTCTTTGGTTCATCAAAAAATAACCTCTTATTAAAAATAAACAAATAATATTGTATCAAACATGCAGTGCAAACTGCATATAACCGTGTGAACCAATTTAATTCATTTAATACCACTTTTATTTGTAAGTCGTTAATGCTAACATAACATTTCGTTTTCAATTCATTTCCATTAATAACACTTTTCACATTTATAAAGCAAAGTCATTAAAGGTATTGAGTGAATCTTGTTCTAACTTTCAGTTTCATGCAGAACGTGAATATGAACAAGACTTGTGTACGGTTTTCGCATTTTCTGATGCAGCAAATTAATCGGTTTTGAAATTCACAAAGTAACCTAATTCGTCAATTCACTTGAGAATAAAATGTGATATTTTTAATTTTTTTGTTTAAGTCTTAAAAGTCTTGTTTCATCTTAAGAAAATAGAATGATCCTGAAGCGAATAGATAAATCATTTTTTAGGAGAAGCATGGGGTTATAAATTGTTCATTAGATGAAAGGGTCAAGACATATGAGACAAGTTAATGTGGAAACAAAAAGATTAAGTTACATCATCGTGGGAAAGAAGCGTCATGATAGAAGAATTGCTACAGTACTCGCAGTGAAAGATTAGTAACAAGATGTATCCAATAGAGCGAAAGGCGACGTTGTCATATGTTTCCTAGCTTAGCTTCGCTCCACCCATTCCAGATGGCACATGCTTCAACACCCCCACAAAGACCCATGAATAAGCTATCTTCAGACAGTAGCCTCGCTGCCAAAGTTTAGTGATCGTGCACTATGTTCGTCACAGTTTGCATACCAATTACAGCAGGTCCTACGAATCGGCTGATGTGAGCGGCAATATCGGAACGTAAACTCACTGATATTCTGCTGACACTACTAAAAATACACGTGTCTACAACGAGGTAATGAGTTGACAATCTCGCAATGTTGTCAATTTTCGCGAGTTATTTAGGATCTTTCCTATTTGCCATTTTCTCGTCGCAAGTATGTATATTTATTTTAATGTCTGCAGAGCAATGAGCGCTTGCGACGAGGGGCTCCTGGTGCTCCCGGAGGAAGCTCTGGTGCCCCTGGAGGAAATGGTGGTGGCAAAGGAGGTGGCAAAGGAGGTGGCAATGGAGGTGGTAACGGAGGTGGCAATGGAGGTGGCAATGGAGGTGGCAATGGAGGTGGCAAAGGAGGTGGCAAAGGAGGTGGCAAAGGAGGTGGCAAAGGAGGTGGCAATTGAGATGGATGCGGCGGTAAAGGAGGTGGATCCGGAGGTGGAGGCGGCGGTGGTTAAGGTCAGACAACGGACTCTTAGGTTTTCCGTCTACTGGAAGGGTATTCGCACGAAACGAAGTAGCGAAACCTCGCGCGAAAGGAACGCTACAATCCAAACACGAATATTGCACAGTAGCAAACTGAATATTGCACAGTGGTTCGTGCGAACGCACGCAAACTCGTCGAGTTTGGCTGCCCGTCCACTAAGAGCGTATTTTTTGCGTAGCAAATGTTCCAACGCAAACCTGAGACTTGCGTTCGCGACAACTCGAACGAAAGCGTTAAGATCCAAACCATTTTGAAGTTGTGCGCGTGGACAATTATTTCGCGCTATGGGTATTAAGAAATTAATTGTTATTATTAAAACAAATAAGACTGTTTATTTAATTTGGTGAAGCAATTTCACTTTTTCGCGCGAAGACTTGTTTCGCGCTAATACATTTTCAGTGGACTGTCAGCAATTCCTAATGTCTTTTCGCATAAAGAAATATACAGATTGAACAATAATCAAGTGGATGTGAGACCAAAATTCGTACTGAATTTATTTGATTTATTGTACAGAGCTTTGCGTCTTGGTAGTTCTGCGTCTTGCCGCGACTTTTGGTATTCTGCTCTTCCGGTTCGCACTAGAAACATACGCGAAGGAGATCAAAAAACAGACGGGTTTCTGCTAACTGGAAGTGCAAAATACCAATCCAAGGTGGCCATGCTGCAAAGTGCAAAGCTCTATTGAAAGAAAATTAATGATCGAAATTCAGGATGACGCGTGTAATAATATGTGTAACAGTAACCCATGTCTACACGATCATGTGTGCGTTAAGATGTCGAAGTTATGGTGTTTAAAAAATACTCCGGAATTTTTTTTCAATGTTTTCAATGTTATTTGAACAGATAAAAAATCATCAACGGGGGAAAACAAGTAATAATTAAAGCATCATAATTTGTGTTTGATATCATATAGTATAAACGTCCGTATCTGGAACAATGTCTTGAATGTAAGAAGGAAATTAAAGGAACTTTCCAGAAGGAAAATCAAATGCTGGAGTAAAAAATGTCACATGCATGATATACGTACAGGATGTTTAAAATTGTCACTACATATTTTTCCTGTAACTATATTAAGAATTTGTTAAAATTTTACAAGACCAAAGGCAAAACAGTTTACAGTATCTTTTAAATTTTTAAATTCTGGTGAGGTTTTAGCAAATGAATAAAGCGCGGGTAGTATCACGGATTCTTAGAGAGATGTTTACACAGTATTTATGAGCGGGGAATAATTACACACATTTGTGAATCATGAAAACTAAGGATACTAAAGAATAAGCTGGTTTTCTTGTTTTGTTTCTTGTATACCTATCACAGCCTCAAATCAAATATAGACCAATTCACAATGAAGATTAACCATTAAAAACTGATCTTCAAAAGAAATAATATAGGAGTAAAGTTAAGGGTAATTACAAGTGAGTAGTAGATGAAATTCGAATGTGGAAAAATGTTAGAATTCAAGAAATCGTTTGATGAGACGAATAAAATAAAATATGTTTCCTCCTATAATAACAGTGTCTGTGCAAATATACATTCCATCCTTTGCAATGATTTTGATAGAACTCAGACCTACTGTACAATATATGGAGAAAGTATAACATACTGCAGTTCTACATATAGAAACGCACAATGCATGTTTAATATATTAAAACATCATAAATATAAATGTGCTAACTTTCTTGTGGTGTTACAAAAAAAATATGGTCTATTTCAGACATCAAAAGCACAACATTTTTGTGACATATGTTTTAAATATGTTCCAATGTTGTACATTATTGTTTCAATAGTTCAAGTTGCCTGGAACTTAATGTGTACTTTCCAAGGTCTAGTGAACAATTTCAGAACAGAAAACAAATTTTATCGGAGTGTAACTTAAAAAGTGATTCTTAACATTTAATTATTTAGAAAATTTCTTCAATACTTCCTCTACCATGTAAAATGTGTAATACATTTTTTCCATTGCTGTTCTTAGGCGAATGTGGAGTGACATGGATGTTTTGACTCAACCACCATCTCTTGATACATGTGACCTCCTAGATCTTCAGCCAGACGTCAGCAACCAATCACTTTTATACGACAATCAGCATGCCAACGGAATCTCTCGATCAACGTACAGCATATACTTTTTATTTAGGTACTGAGATGATAAATATGATTAAATATAGAAACCATATATGATATTCAAAAAATGGAGAAATTTTAAAAATGTCATGCATGATGATGTAGGTATTTATCATTTTCTTGAATAAAAGTTTGGTATCTATTATGCCTTGGTATGTTTATTGGAATATCATTGAAAATTTCCAATTAAATTATTCCACTCCGAAGGTAGGTTTATGCCGTAATGCGGAGAAGAAAAACAAGGTGACTCTACCAAACACTAAAAAAAGCTGAATTTACACTTCAATTGTTAAATAATATTAATATTTAATTTACCATGAAAATAAAATATAGTTTACAGATGTAAATCAATCCACACAAAAAATACAAGTATTGCTGAGATATTAATACATACACCTTAAAGAAACGTTTCTTTCGTTTACTATCATCTCTCTTGTATTAGTTACACAAACTAAAAGAAAATACATTATTTTAATTAGCACTTACACTTACTAATAACCCATTGGAATAATCTGTAGTATGCATGTATCACCCTTTTTAGATGCATTAAATCTATACTAAGAAGAATTTTACTTTATTATTAACCAGTTACGCTTATCACAATAACCTTTCAACATTTCCAGAACTGAAGTGTCATAGTTTGATCTCCTTTTATAATGATATTGCACTATGATAGAATTTAAGTAGTTTTGGTAATTTAAGTAGTTTTGGGGCAATATATGAACTGAATCTTCTGAAACATTCTTCTTTTGGATAGACAACTCTTAAGTTTCCTTTATTTCTAAATCTTCTTTCTACCTTTGTTATAATAATTTTATAAGTTTCGCCATGCATAAAAAACATAAAAAGTACTTTTAAAAAAATTGGCGCAAAGGCAGAAAATATTTATTTGTTTGAACAGTGAAAAAGATTCTATTCTGGTTGTCATTGTGGATATTAATCAATTTTGGCCTATTGTAAGTGGCTGCAACTTATTTAAATGAGATCATTCCAAGCATTTTAATCTATACTTTAATTTACTTCTAATAAGTGTGCAATACAACATTTTAAGTACATGAAATTTAATGTGATACTGAAATGGCATTAATGCAAAGGGTATTTTTTCACAATTTGTCTCTAAACTCAATATTGCATCTCCATAGACTTCATTCAATTTCCTAGGAATATAGTGTTACGAATATAATTTTCTTAGTTATTTCTCACTTTTTGTTCTTTTTTTTAGTATTGGCTCGCATTATTGATACATTAATAATTTTACACACACAAGTTAACTCTCTAACTCATTTAAACATTTGGAAATTTGTCCGAATACCTACTGAATGTCCATGTGAACTTTGCCTTTAACCACAAAAATTCTGAAGTATGTGTAAGAGAAATATGATAGTTGAAGGTCTTCACTGAAAAAAGTCTATATTTTTGAAATTAAAGTTTTTTAATGACATATTTCTCGATGAAAATTCCGTTTCATCAAGAAGCTAAGTCTACAGAAGTGTCAGAAAATGTCTTGACAGAGAGGCTTCAAAAAGAAAAGAAGAAACTCAAGCTAGAGGTAAATTTCAAACAATGTCACCAGTAAATTATTTTATTCTAACAAAAAGTAGTAGTTGAAAAATAAATTTCAAATATTATCAATGCTATTTTGTGGTGTAAGTATTATAATTCCCAAATATTTTCGTATTCTCTAACTTTTAAAATAGTGTTCAATAAAATTAAATTTCTTACCTTGTGTATTTATACAGAAATACAAATTCACGAAAAGTTATATTTAGCTAAAAGCAATGTTGTGGAAATGGAATACCTACTTTTGAATTTTTTCCCCACGTGTTTTTAATATATGTTAGAGCATTTTAATGGCTTCCACATTTGAAAAATTACGTATCTCTTTTAATTTTTTTACGTACAGTAGGTTCAGAAAAGAAAGATAATCTTGTGCACTATAATATTTCGTGTTTAACACGAATCCGGTCCCTTAGTTCGCAAGAATTGAAGTACTTTTACCAGACTGTGGTTGCACTACTATTTTATATAAAGATCATAGTTCTTTAATGAGGGACATACACTTTCATTATCATTTAGACTTTCCTATGTGTCTACTAGTGACATCTTAGGACCAGAGTATGATTCCAAGAGCACCCACCAGGTCCGTCGAGTGTCGGAGACTGCCGGCTCAGTCGGCCACTCTACCCGCCCGGGCTGGGCTGGATTTAGGGTTACAGGTGACCTACCAGTCTGCGCACTGGTTGACGGGAACACGTCTAGCTGTCGCATTCCTACTACTTTATGCACAGGTAGCAGCCGAGCAGCGATCCTGCTCACCGATCAGAAGCAAGTGCCAACTAGTGGAATTCTTGAACTTCCTACCCGTACCACGGGTGTGGAAACCACTACCCGGCAGAGTCCAACCCATTTAAGGGGCGTCAGATAGTCCATAATCTGAGGGCTCAATGCCCCTTCCCTGCCTACTCGGTTTAAAGTGCTGAGTATCACTCGAGACCGCGATCTTGACCACTTAAAGACAAATCTTGTTCTCTACCACTTCGTGAAATCCTCAACGTCCGATACGTTGCTCCATTTAACGAGATTGGGTACGGGGGTGGTGGGGCTTGTCCGTTCGTTTAGTGGTCCACGGAACGGATGCTAACTTAATCCAGGTCGACTCAATTAAGTGCCTACCCTTCAGACACTTAGCTGCGTTCGAGGGCGAACCCTCTCACCGTGTGCCAGAACCCAGAAGCTGTACTGGATCCCGGGCTGGTGACGGGTAACTGCTCGAGACGCAACTAGTTTGTCTCTTCCACCTGTCCGAAACATCCTTTCCATTTGTCCAGGGTATCTAGGATCTGGGCGGGTTACGAGTCCCGGTAGTAATACACTCAAGGTGGTGGAACACAGTGCACCCCCCTTGTTAGGAAGGTTACCCTCCCTACGTAGGGTTCGTCGAGGCCCCCTGCGGAGTTCTCTGCTCGTTGTTAGCTAGGTTACCCAAGAAGCCAGGGTTTTCCCCAACGAGTAACGGCCGACGTCCCTTACGGGAACATCTCCCCCCTCCTCCATCGGACCGATCCGTTACCCGTGAGGTGTGGGGATTGGGTACGGAACCAGAGGGGAGCCCCAGCCGGCCGGGGGTGGAACCGACTGGTTGAAAACAAAGATAGTACGAATTATACACACATTAATACATTTATTAACATTGTTTATATTAATATTTTACTTAATTTTTTTGTGAGGCTTTACGGCTCGCCGACATCCAGGTCATTACAGCTGTAAAATTTTGTACAGGTAGAGAAAATGCAGTTACGCACTGGGGAGAGCCAACATAACTCTCCCCGCGTGTGGGACTCGCCAAATGACTCAGCCATACCCACTAAAAACCCTCCTGAGTTACAATATAACAAAACATTCTTAAAAACGAGAAAAAAGAGACAAGAAAGTTCCTAAAACATTACAAAAATTGAAAACAAAGAAAAAAGTAAATTTAAAAAGAGAAAGATAAAAATGTAAATTTAAAGCAAAGGAAAGAAGAAAAAGAGAGAGATTTAAATCCAAACCCTCCCGAGAGGAGCCACGTTTCGTTTATGGATTTGAGTAAAAACATATGAAGAGAGAGAAGATACTATTCCAGAGACCAATTTCCTGAAAGAATCTGAAAAGACGTATCAAAATCGTTTCATTTTGCCCAAGAATAACGTTCAAACTGTTGGGTAAATTGTGTCGCCGTCGGCTGGTATTATATTTTAGACACTCCAAAAGAAAGTGTTCCACAGTAAGAGTTGTGTTGCAAGTTTCACAGACGTGGGGGAGGTTCACTGCGTAAGAGATGACCATGTGTAAGATAGCAGTGGCCAATACGAAGGCGTGTAAGGATTACTTCTTCACGTCTATTCGCACGGGATGATGCCACCCAGGTCTTAACGGAGCCTTTTACTTTTCTCAGCTTGAAGGCGCGAGTTTGACATTCGACTTGCCATGTCTTAAGAAGAGACGATCTTATGGCAACCTTTGAATCGGACGTAGGAACAGATGAAAGGTCTAGGACTGCCCTCTGTGTTCCCCACTTCGCTGTCTCATCAGCTTCTTCATTACCCATAATACCCACGTGCCAGCAACCAAACAAAGGACTATTTCAAAAAATTTAAATACTAGATGGTTTATCAAATTTTGAATTGTCAGCGTAAGAGTGTCAGAAGTGTGCAGTGAAGACACTGACCACAGAGCACTAATAGAGTCGCTGCAGAATATCACACGCCGTATTGAAGATTGCTGAATGAACTTCAGCGCCTCCAGAATTGCAAATTTTTCAGCAGTGTACACGCTGCAAAAGGAATGGAGGCGAAAAGAGCGGGTGGCACTATGGCAGTGGAAAGCAGCACCAACGGAATTATTCATTGCTGAGCCATCAGTGTACATGAACATGTGATCCAAATAGAGGCTTTTAAGTTCTCCAAAAAGCTGTCGGTACACAACAGCTTGTGTGTCCTGCTTTGAAGTTGACTTCGATGATTGGTTGGACGAAGAACTAAGGTGGTGTAAGGGAGAGTGGGTATTTCACTGGAGGAGGTAGTATGATGAGGTTTTCCTCTAGCAGTTGTTTAAAACGAACACCTGCTGGGCGGGGTGACGAAAGTCTTGCAGCGTAAGAAGAAATAAATTTTGGGAAATGTAGGTGTTGCCGAGTGGTGTGATTGGAAACCCCCATCAGTTTCACTCCGTAAGATCCAAGGAGAATATCACGTCTATTGTTAAGAGATGGTTCGCCAGCGTCTACTAGTAAGCATTCTCTTCGACTAGTGCGGAAAGTACCAGTTGCAATGCGGACTCCTGCATGATGGATACTGTCCTGAGAGTCGACGGTGATGCGGAGGCGTGTACAATGCTGCTATAATCTAATACAGACCGAACGAGACTTCTATACAGACGAAGAAGGCAAGTGCGGTCTGCGCCCCATGATGATCCTCTTAAGCAGCGAAGGAGGTTGAGGGAAGAATTACGACGGGATCTTAGTTTTCGGATGTGATTACGCCAAGTTAGTGTGCGTTCGAATGTGAGACCTAGGAATCTTGCGGAGTCATGAAGGGAAGACGTTGGCCCCCAAGAAAAAGATCTAGATCATTATGGAGATGGTATATCCTACAGTAGTGCAACAACTTGTCTTGGTTACAGAAAAACTAAAGCTAGCAGACATGATCCACTCGTGTAAACAGTTTAAAACCAATTGCAGACGTCTCTTGATGACAGAGATGCTGCTAGACGAACAATAGAGACGTCGTCAACAAAGAGAGACGCATGTACACTACTGATAACATAAAAGGGCCCATTTGTTTTTCTAAGTCCCACGCTCTGACCAGTTTTGGATCTGTTAGGTTTGCAACGGATCTCTCCTCTTGCTTTCACATCGAGAGGGGAAGTTTCGTTCGACCAATCGTAGGTCTATTTGAAACGGCGCCTATATTTGGAAGACATCGAGCGGCGGGTAAATCGTAACGAGATAAAATGTTTAATTACACCGCTATTAAAGAAATATTTTGTATTTTTTTATTATACACATTTTGGACTTCTATAACAAAAATATTCTGTATATTCTTGACTTCAATAAACTTTACCATTCTCTATATTTAAACGACATCTCGAGATTCGTTGTATCGAGAGGTCTTCATAGGCAATGTAAAAGATATTAGACTTTCTATAAAAAACGTTTGCGTAATACTGTGATAAAATATAGTTTTTAACAGAATTTGAATATAATTGCAAAATATCGTATGGAATTGGTATAATTCAAATCACAAATTACTTATAAATATTACTGTAATTTTTTATATTTATACAGTGAAGTAAAGAAATCAAATCTCATTGCCTACAAATGATGTGTATTGTCGAAAGTAATTTCACATAATTTGCGATTCTCTTAAGTTTTTCATATATGTGAAAAGGAATTAAATAAATATAGAAAACGTTTGTCTCAAATATGAACTAATAACA
>NNCF01132608.1:24688-56083 GCA_002313205.1 Laupala kohalensis | reverse complement strand
GTAAATAACACATATTTCGCTGGATGACTTGGAGCGGTCCAATGTGTGCCCGAATCTCTGGCACTTAAAGCAGCGCAGAGGACTTGCATATATTGGCGAACACGAAGGGTATAGAACCCACAGGATATGCTCTCTGGCAGAGAGGGCCGATCGAATGTCAAAATCAGATTTGAAGAGGGGACGAGCTTCCCCTGTACCTTCTTCTTCATTCTGAATGTTGATAACATTTTCCGTCTGGAAAAATTCTTTTAGGTCTTCTTCAGATTCTTGTGCAAAATAATCATGGTTAACCACTCCTTTGCACAAATTCAAGCTGGGGTGAGTAGCCACCTTCACCTTTAATCCGGAAATTTCTTTAATTGATCTTATTAAGTCAATTTGCTTGTCTGTACGTGCCTCCAGTAGAATTTTTTCGTTCCGCTGGCGCACGACAGACTGCCGTTTTCACATTTCGACGTCAATTGCTTTACTAAGACAGACCGCACTTACAGATTTGAAAGATTTTCCTTCTTCGACACAACTCATTACAAGGAAGCGAGGCTTGGTCGGCCGGTTGCTTTCCTTGCAAAAAAACTGTTCAAGTCGACAGATCCTGACACAAATCTCCTCTTCCTAGAGGATGAGGGCAAAAGGGGAGGGAGCGCCAATAGGGGGACAAGTTGGGGGGCATTAGTTGAGGGGCATTGGGTGGACTACACACCTTACGGTAGACCCACTCCGTAAGGCGGAAAAAGCGAAACATCAGTTATATTGTTCCCACGAGTTCGGGGGAAATAAATGTCCGATGACGTGGAGCCCCCGCATCACGCCACTAAACCTTGCTCAACTGAGGTGCGGCAGTTGCCCCAGAGGTTGTTCGCTAGGGAGTGTTTATCCTCAACACCCATTGACGTTGAGGGTTTTTTTTATAGAGGTTTAATCCTTCCTCGCAACCCGGCCAATGAAGGCAGATCTGCGCCCTTTGTAACACGCAACTTTCCACCAACCAATGGTGGTCGCTGAAGCATGCCCAAAGTTTACGGTGTCCGAGGACTGGTGGCGCAGTACCAGTCCCCAGCTCGGAGCTGTGGGTTCGCCAAACCCATACCTAGTCGAAACTGAGCCCCCTGCGGGGAAAGAAGAAAGAGAAGCAGAAGAATGAGAAGAAGAAGAGGAAAATGAAAGATACCCTAGCTCTAATAGCGGAAAGAACAAGAGGTGACCAAGGAAGGACAGGAAAGAGAAAGGATGGAGCCATACACAAGTAAGTGGAAGTAATGCCTGACTCAGCTCGGGGCCCCGTGTTCGCCAAACACGTACTTATAAGTCCGTAGATATACGTCCCCTGGGTGGAATTTTACTTAAATATTTGATGTTTATTGCCTTAATCTTTTTAAAACTTCGTCTATAGTTATTAACGATTTTTCAGAAATATTTAAAACAAATCATGAAAAAAAAAATTTTTTTTCTTCATAGTTACTTTAATAAGAGTTCTGAAGGCTGGACCAGTATTAATCTTTTATTAAAATCTCGAAAAACATCTTAGACAAGTGGTAACTATAGGATGAAAAGTCGACCGTGAGAGGAAAAATGATTGCCCCATAAGTAATTCGCGTGAGTAATACATAATACACCTGTTTATATAGTTATTGGTTTACAGTGGTCACAAATGATCCAAACGCCAGTAAGTCGTACTTCTACGTCCTCGCGGTTCAAATCTTGTCGTGATTCTCAATTGCTATGTTCCTTCATGCATGACTTGCATGAGAAATTGCAGACGAAATACTGGCTCCAAATTTCATTGTTTTAAATCTAAATATAATAAATAATGGAGGGTAGTTCTCTCCTTCATGCTGAAATGCTTTTATCTGAGCTCCTGACTGAGAAACTGAAACTGCCTCATAAGTTATTTGTTATATCATACGGCTTTATTGAATGCAAAGTACCTTTGTCAGTCATTTATATAGTATAACATGCTGCGTCACACCCAGGACTACTTCTCTTTTGAACGAATGCAGGGCAACATTCCTTTGAGAATGAATACTAGCCTACAGGCAGTACCATCGCAGCACCAACATATTACTCCTGATATTTGATTCTCCTTGATAAAATGTAAGATAAAATTATTTATTGGCAAATTATTATTGTTTGTGATGGTAATTGCCCAACTATCTTCTCCTATCCTATGTAGATAAGCTTCAATAGCACGGCATGTCCCATTTACAAATATTACAATGAAAAGCGTCACATATTAGAATCATATTTTTTTAAACGAAAAAATGAAGATTAAAATTTATGAAAATAGTTAGAAAATGTTACAAAAGTTATATATTATGACATAAATTTAATTGTAATTTTTCTGTTGTTTTGTTGAACAAAACTTTTTATTGTACCAATTTAAAGAGAAAAGTCTTTGTGAATTTTTATTAATGAAAATAAAGTTTAATTTTCTTCAAATAGCATTTATTTTCACAGATTGTCGTGCTAGTTATAAAATATGACCAAACTGGAAAAATCCATGAGGTGACAAATAAAATAAAAATTTATATATCATCATCATTTTTCATCTACTTCGTATGTTCTGTTAACCAATCGACTTAGATAAGCGGAGTCCGGAACAAATTTAGAGTTACAAAGCTTTTAACACATTGGGAAACTTAGCAGTCTTAATTGACATACTCAGGGGACAAAAGCAGTACGCGTTCAATCACCAATGCTGCTAAATTAAGCATGCACCTATGCGGAAGTATTTGAATACACATTTTTTTACCGAATAGCATTATACGCCAACTACTATAGAATTGAATAGTAGAATGATCTTCCTTTGTGGTTTTACCATAAAGCAACTTCTTTCTTTTGACGTCAAATGAAATTTGCATAAAAAATCGATTAGTTTGCTTCCTCCACACTGAGACTTAAGGTCAGGTAATGTAATGACAAGATATCCTTGATACTTTGTAAATCTCACAAACGCTAGACCCTTCATTTTTTCTGCATTAGTGATTTGCTTGGTAGAATTTTATTTCCGTGAGACGCACGAACATAAGAAATGTATGAAATGATATAAGTTAAATATGTGCTTCTATTATAACTCGGTACATCCTTTGAGAAATTGCGTTGACTTGCCAGAATAAAACTATACAACAATGTAGTTGGGGAGACCGGGAATAGTTGTTAGAATTTTATAATATTAAAAATAAACTATAGCCACTTCTTTAACGAAGCACATTTTTATATTTACTATCATTCTTGAATATCTAATACATATTTTTTAAAACAATTTCATAACGATACTTCCACATATTAAAACCTTTATATCATTATACACTGTATCGAGTTACCCTACTACCGTTACTCTACATTAAGATAAGTCGATACACAAAATATTTAAAGCAATAAATAAATAAATATATATATATATATATATATATATATATATATATATATATATATATATATTTTTTTTTTTTTATTATATTGTAATTAGCACAAAAATTTGTCTATGATACTTTGGTTTCAAAAATTAATTTAATTACAAAAGTTATTCTGATGATATTCAATCATACTCTGATTTACAGTTTTTACAAAAAATAAGAATTATTGAACTTTGCGCAAAGTAGTGAACTTACTCAATCCAATTCAGAATATCTAAATTTACGTCACCCACGATCATTAGTTTTTACATTTCGTAAATTAGTTTCGAGTTCTTTATTAAACTTGCCTATACGAAATTCTAAAATCTGTATAACCCTATTATATCAATATCTACATGATCATTGATCGTTGTCCCTAAATGAATATGATCTGCTGTTCTTTGTAATATCTATTTCACGGCGTGTATTAGATTCATCCACATATGCTCAAACTCCCCGCCCTTTTTGCAAATATATTATAACCTACACATATCTTTCATCCTTATTTCTGGCAATATCGTGTTAAATGTGTGGTAATTCTTTTATTATTCCGACTCGAGGACGAATCTATCAAAGTTCTTTCTAACAGTTCTAGAACAGTACTATGTCCTTGTGTATGGCTACAAAATAATCTTTTAAATTACTGAACATGACTTTATTTTCGTTCTTACTCATTTTTTAACAAAAGAAAAAACAAAACAAAAATAACTATGGTAACTTAAGAAAAATACGAATTGAATGCTCTCAAGAAACGTTTCTTTCTTCAAGTGATGTCACATGGTCCGTATTGTCACGACGATTGACTTTCTCTCGCCTTTCTTTCGGAGGAAAATTGGACCATTTTTACCCGCGCGAAGGAGTAGTCTTGGTCTTTTACGATTTTTCTTGCTGCACGAAGAACTCTGATCGGGAGTCAAGCTCTCATTGACGCATTTATATACAGCTTGCTTATATGTTAATCCAATATCAGGAGTATTAAAATATCGCTTGATTTTCTTTCTCTTTAATATTTCCTCTTTCTTCGACTTGTGGACGAATTTCACCAAAATACTTCGAGGTCTTTTCTCTTGTCGGAATCCAAGGCGATGGCAGATATCTATATATTATTCTGACAGGGTTACATCGAGATTTGTTGCAATTTTCTTCACTTAGTTCAACTCGTTTTCGTTATTAGTTTCGGGGATTCCGTGAATCTGTAAACAGTTAACTCGTGAATATTTTTTACACTCTTCCATGTCTAATTCTAATCTTTTAACTTTTTTCGTTAATTATAATTTTTGGTTCTTGCTTTCAAATTTCTTTTCGTATTCCTGTAATTATTTCGGTTGTTCTTTGATTTTCTTTAGTTCAGCAATTTGCTCATGGGAGATATCATCTTACTTCCCAAGTTCAAAATCTAATTTCTCAATTTGAACTTTGGTTTCTTCTCTCATTTATTTCCGGAACGTTGGAACATTAGCAGAACTGACTTTTGATTTACTCACTGCACTCTTAGACTTGGTCGGCGTGTCGATTGACAAACGTTGCACCTCCGAATGGATTCCGTCGATGTCAGAAAATCAATGTCATCTTGTAACATTTGAACACAGCCATTAAAAATTCCTTGCCAATCATTACACTGTATTTTCAACTTATTATTGATTAATCACACAATTCACACTTTCTTTCGACTTCCATTGAACTCTAAGACGATTGCCCGATATGAATACACATTACCATGAATACACATTACCAATTGTCTAAAGTCTAAAGAGAACACACATAGAATCAGTCAGTAACGAGTTGAGAGAGCAGGGAACCCCGACAAAGCCGTCCTCTCCGTGTGCTGGCACATAAGTTATCACTTACCCTATATGTAAGCTTCAACGTGGAACTGAAGTTGCACAAAAATACCCAAAACTTCCGTTCGAAATACAAAATACAATTTAAAAGAAAAATTACTCATAGACGTGCTATCAACGATATGAGAAGCATTGATTCAGCTACTGACTGCAAACACTCCAATGATTGACGTGGATGCCACACGAATGAATACTATCTTGTATAGTAAGAAAGGCGAGTAACTGCCGGAGGTTAATTTTTAATTCGGATGTATCAACATAACCCATATAAAAAAACTCACACCGGTCTCTACCATAAACTAACTTAAGTTCTAAAATATTATCACCGTTAATACTGCCTCAAAATACATTTCTGAAAGGTTTCCCAAGTCAATATTCTCAACTCTTTAATATCATGAGCATACTATTGTAAATTTACAAAAAACGAGTGAAACCTAAAGCAGTATAAGTAGTTTAGTCCTAAATCACAGGTCGTGATATTGGAATGAGCAGCCCAGAAAACATCTCCATTCTCAAAGCAATCAAATACACTTCTAACTTGGTTTTGATTTATCTTAGGTGGTGCATCATCGAAGTCCTCATACATAATATCGAAGTTCTCATACATACGCACAATCGTCCATGCACTCATACTACGACATTGCACATATAACAAACATTCACAATGGGCTCATTAGTATCCAATTCCCGAAATNATTAGTATCCAATTCCCCAAACTCGGAACTAGTGTTTCGGATTGTACTGAACATGTTTTACATTACCTGTGTAATCAAAAAGAAATGTCATGTTACACCCGAGATAATTTAACAATATGAAATTAATTTCATATACTTTCTATTAAAAAATATACAAATTGAAAACGTTAGTTTCTCGTTTACGACGTGAAAAATACATGAACTCTTTGACTTAATGAGAGGCGGGTGAGAGATGGATAGAATACCTTATTATTAGCCCAAACAACATACTTCATAAAGAGTATGTAAAGTTATAAACAATCATATTCAATTAACATAAGCATTTTCTCGATATCATTCATGAATAAATCTGAGATACCTATCCTTGCAAAAATATTTTTAAGGTATTCATCAAATATGATGGTAAAAGGCAAAAGTATGCAAATCATGAATATTAGTTTAATTGTATGTTAAGATAATTTTATTTATTTCATCTAGCGTTCGTTCAAAGGACAAATTATTTAATTGTTTATCATAATTTTATTATTTCATATCAAATGTATAAACGATCGTATGAAATGTTCATTGTTTAAATACGATATAATCCTTTTTTTATACGATATTCGTTTCTAGCCGTGCAATCGACAATTCAGAACACGTAGCAGTTCGGAGAACATAATACGCAAGGTCAAGCTAAGGAAAATCACACTACCTCGCAATGGGGAAAAATGAGGGGAGTGTTTTTTTATTGTCTTTTTTAAGGATGAGAGTGGAAGAGAGAAACCGCAAAGAGATAATGAGGAGAGTATATAAGCGTTGGTCATACGGAAACGAGGAGGATTGGCGAGCGTCATGAAGGTCGACCGCTTTCTGCCAGTATTTGTTCTCGTCGTGTTGAGCTGCTGCGTTGTTCAACTTGTGCTAGCGAATCCTCACTTCGCGGCTGGTGGTCCAACGCAGGAGGACAAAGTGGCTGATCAAGAGGAGAATGTTGCTCCGAACAAACCAATAGGACCTCCGGTAATATTGTCTGTTCTATGAATTCAGGATTTTAAATATATTCAATTTTCCCTTCAAAAGACATATTTTACTTCTATTTTTTTCTTTATACCATTCACATTTAAAACTTTTTTTTGATTAAATTAATAAACACTAAGAACTTTTATGATTTGTCCAAGTTTCTTTAATTGAATATTTAGCTTGACATCTTACATTCGGTTTTCGAGTATCACAGTTCATTCGCTTGAATTGAATATATTTGTTTCAACCATACTGTGCATTGAACTGTCAAAAACTGTATACAAGAAACATTTAACCAGTTAAAATGAGATATGGGTGTAAGAATCCAAATATTGAGTTAATAATTTTACTTAAGAATAGGTTAAATATTCATTGATTTATATTTGTTATATATTCAAAATCGTAACTGTTGTATTAATATTTACTGTATAGAACAGAATAAATTAACAGTGTCAAAATGGTACATTTTTGGCACGAAAAACGTTCAAACGAAGGGAGGAGGAAAAAATCATACGCCAATTCAATTGATTTATAATCTGAAATCCACCTTGATACATATTCTTGTTTTCACGTCTGAGAATTATAATAAAACTCTACAGTTACAATTTATGAAAAAGATGTCTTACAAAAGTGAAAATTTTAAGAATGTTGTTCACATTTTTTACAATCCAATTTTACAACTATTTGTGAATTATTTAAATATTTGATATATAAATATATTTAACAAATATTGGACAGCATTTTCTTTTAATATGTTGGTTACTAGCATTGTATTTTAGGAGAGTCAAATATTTTGTAGTCAAATGTGTTTCGTGTTGTACGTGTCAGACTGTAGGAGGTCATTTCAATAATACACAACAGGGTGTCTAAGTACTATGATTAGAGGACTAACATTGATTATTATGCGTTTAATCGTATAATAAAGCATGAAGGAAGCATTATACTAATGAACTATTGCTTGGAAAAGAAAGTAGGTAACTAGTAATAGTCGATGACTCTTCTTGGGTTCTCAGAAACTTGTGATACTTTGTTCGCAGATATTTTGCATTTTTTCGAATTTTTTGCTTGTTTGAGTTCTAATAATGTATAATTTTTTGATATTCTTGACTTGATAATTGTGGAGCTTTAACAACATTATCAGACTTTAACAACAAACCACTCCACGTACACGTAGGGACAATCACTGCGTCTGGACGAACGTTCAAACAAAGGGTACAAGAACACATAAATGCATGGAAACATAACACTAAAGTCTCTCACTTCGCCAACCACCTAGTAGAAAACACACACACATTCAACATTGAGACGGATTTTTATATTTCAGAAGTAGAAAATAGATTTTGGCTCCGGATCAAATTAGAAATTTTACATATTTTACGTATTCTAAAAAACAACAACATTTCCCTATTAAATGAACAAATACCTGAACTTCATCCCCCTCTCATGAAACTAGCCTTCAAATTCCTTCCCTCTCACCCCCAACTCTCCAGAACACTGCACCCTACTCCCAACAGTTAAAACCCTGAGAAATTATTTCCGTCTTCTGCTGCCAGTTCCTGGAAAACTCCGACAGCCCCTTCCCCCCACCCACCCACCATCACTTTCCATATAATGACATCCGTTCGGCGCACTTGCCAAACAAATTTTCCTCAATAATCAGGTATATAATTTTGTCTGTTTGCTCACTCTGTATTTGTTTTCTTTTATTTCTTTTTCATTGTTCTTTTCTTTATTTCAAAAAAAAATTACACCTCTTTCGATACTGTTTTTACTAAATTATTGAATACTTTCTTGTTACGTTTTTATTATTGTCATTTTCATGTATATATATTTTTCAGTGTACGTTGCTGACGATGGCTGCTATGCAACCGAAGAAGCTTTCTAACATTAAAACAATGAGCAACATACAAACGACTTTTAATTTATCATTTTTTGATATTCTGTTCTATTACCTTTATGGAGATTCGTATTTAAAAATTTATGGTATAGGGAAGAGGGGTTTTTAAGGACTGTAAAATCATCATTGACCAAAGTTACAGCAAATTCGATTTATCTAGAATTTTCCAAATATTTCGAAATTTATCAAGAACTTAGGATGCTAATTAGCATAAAATACTGAATAATTCACATGTTAGAAGCTGTAGTTAAAATTTATGGAATTCTTTATTCTGTAAAACCATTCTGTGTTCAATCTATGATTTGATCTATGTTCAAGTAGGAAAATATCTGATTCGTTATTTTTCATAGACCCGTTCCTGCTATGCTGGATGGATCATTTCCGTTTGAATGAGTTTTATGTGAATACTTTAATGACTTCTCTCATTGCTGTAAACTGTCTGTTGCAGTTCAATGAACGGCTGCGTCGAGCCGCGAAGGCCTTTGCGGCTGGAGGCGGTGGCGCAGGAGGAGGGGGTGGCCAGGGTGGAGCTTGTGGCCACCCACCTGGAAGACCCGGTAGCAACGGAAGGCCCGGAGGAGGTCCAGGTGGAGGCCCTGGAGGTCAAGGCGGCCAAGGAGGACCCTCAGCGCCGTGTCCACCTTGGATGCAGCCATGGAGAGGCTAGGCAAACAGTGTCGTTGATGGATTTTTTACAAAGAGATTCACATATTCTCTCCCATTCTTCTATTGTTGTTCACCTTGAGCGTGGTGGAAGTTGTGACATAATTAAACACAACTTATGGTTTTAATTTTAAAATCTAATCACGCATGTCCAAATTTTGTACAAAGCTTTTAAATAATATGGAGAAAAAAAAATTTAATGTAAAATTTTTTCTCAGTTGAAAACAAGGTATCTCCTTCCTAACAAACACTGGGATAACTGTTAACATGATAGAATTTTAATAATTTGATAAATCTAGCTGAATGTTATTGTATTTTATTTTCATATAAGTAAGTAGGATTCTGAAGAATTTTATGGAAAATCCAGTTTTCATTGTACGTCACATTGCCGCAACAGATTACGCGTATTCTTTTTGGAACTCAACAACTGTCGCATTATGAAACTTCTTATCTCACAATCTTAGAAGAATTGAATAATGGAATAACGGTTGTATATTAAGTAATAATGGCAGAAATATAGCATTTGTTGCAAAGACCTTGTTTCTGCTAACTCTAATTTCTTGCCGTATAAAGTGCATTATTTTCCATGTTCTCCATATATTTTGAATCTTAATGGTTTAATACTTTTTTCTAATTGGAAGAAATAACTGTGCAAGCAACTGCCAATAAGATTGTGGATATTTATACTCGTACAAGTTCGCTATATAGGTTGTAATCAAAGCACTGAATCAAATTTATCGTAAAATCTCCAAAATCATCACCATACTTTGTTATTCACTGAAATAACTTGGTATATCATAGTCTTTGATTGTCCATGTATTTATTAAAGAATTACTAGTTTTAATAGGATTTTATGTAGATAAATAGCCATCAAGTTACATCTTTCCCAATACCCTCTTCACATTCCCCTACCACACCCCTATTTCAGAGTGTTCCGATTCCAACTCACCAGCCTTCGGTCAAAGTAAGAAACTTTAAAAAAATCTCCTGAATTGAAACTATTCGTCTTAAGTCATCTCATTTTTACTTAGCATTTTATCTTTTCAATTTAGAAGTAATCGTGTAGGATTTTTCATGGTATTTATAATGAAGAATTGTATAAATTAAAAATCTTGTCTTCGGGAGCTGGTCCTTCAAAGGGAACATTTCGTAAAGAATAATGGGTCCCTATGTTAAATATTTCTTCTTACATTTTGTTGTGAAGTTATAACGAAACTTCATTATAATTTTAAAATAACAATGGAAAACTGTAATATTTTTTCTTTATTCACTAACGCAATCCTCATTGCTACCAAGATAATAAAAGAAAGAAAATAAGTACATATTTTATTTCAAAAGTATTATAAATGGAAAATAACAGGAAGTAAATATTTAGTCTCCGTAGTCTGCATATTTAATAGAATATTAATAAAGAATCAATTGTTACATATATATTACGGACTTTTCTGCTCTATGCAATTGTATGGGCTGGACACTTATGAGTCTGCGTATACTCCACAAAATAATAGAATCCTTAATATAATTAGAATTGGTGCCAAAGATTACAGCACTACGTTACATATCAAACAAGCTGTTGCTTTTAAATAAATAATTTATCAGTATTGTAACATATATCAGCTAAATAATGAAAACTAGTCGACTCTGCCCGGTGTTGCACGGAAGATTTTGTCGTTGAGATACGGTTTACCCTTCGTTATTAGTTATTCTAGTCATAAATGTCACCTTTACATACACAATTCGTTATAATACCTAAATTATTTCGTGATATTTACAGAAAAATACAAACACTCTTCATTCTAAATAACCCCATTCAAATTGGAATTTCGAGATATACTTTCTTGGCATATCTGTACAATACATAAGAAACATCCTGTCAAAATATCCAGTTCCTGTATTTAATGTTTTTCTCCCTACTCGGATGAATCAGCCGGACAAAGCACCAAATATTTTCATTCCAGTTCACCCATTAAGAAATTCAATATCAAAAATTCCAGATTTTTTAAAATATTTGTTTGACAATCTTTACATTAAAAAACCCAGGTGTATCTCAATTAGTTCGTGAACTATAGAGGAAGTAGTGTTTCACGTCGTTAGCGCTAACGACAAACTCCCCAAAGTATGTAAACTCCTTCACACCCCCAAAAATTAAAATATCGAAAAAACCTGAAATCCATTTCTAGGTTTTAACAAGGAATTAACGACGTTTGATTACAGAAACCGAGGTATATCAATTAGTTCGTGAAATATAGTGAAAAAAGAAAAACGGAATCGCATTTCACCCTAAATTCCCCCTTTATTTCCTAAATTCAGAATTTCGTTAAATGAATAAGAGTGAGAGGACTCTGCATTAGAGAACTTTCCATCAATAAGAATTGAGTAGTGAGTCAACGTGCTGCAAAATTTGCATGGAAGTGTCAGTAGCGGGTACGATAACTTGACTTATGAGATGTGATGGTATTGGAGAGCAACACGTCGATGAAGTAAGTACGTTTAACAAGTGGGTACGTGGGTCCTACTTTCCCGTGGCATGGAATATTGGTCATGTCAAATTATTCATAAAATAAATGGATAGGAAACTGACAACATATTCCAATGACAGTGGCATATGCAGATGATATGGTTCTGATGGTAGAAGAATCAAGTAGAAGGGTATTGAGTTTATGTGATGTAGGTTAAATCTGACATCGGAGGAAGAAAAAAAAGGTGTGATTTGTGTTTTGGAATAAGAGTAGATATAACCATGTTGTGTGGCTGAACAGAACGAAGTTGAAGGATATACGTGAGACAAAGTATTTTGGTGTAATTATAGACGAAAAACGTATTCTGGCAACATTTAAATTATATCACTGAAAAGATTGAAATTATTTATTACTGCATGAGAGAAATACATTCAAACAAGTTCAATATTACTCAAAATAACTAAGTACATTGTACAGAGGTGGTATAGGATCCATATTATGCTACGTTATTTCAGTGCTGGGCAAAGGATGGAAAGGAATTAGACTCAGAGTTACACAAAGACTGTGTCTTAAAAGTTACTCAGTGGGTGCTACAAAACAGTAGCTCTTGATTCGTTAGAGGTTATAATGGGAATCTTACCTATTGATTTGTTTATNGTTATTTCAGTGCTGGGCAAAGGATGGAAAGGAATTAGACTCAGAGTTACACAAAGACTGTGTCTTAAAAGTTACTCAGTGGGTGCTACAAAACAGTAGCTCTTGATTCGTTAGAGGTGATAATGGGAATCTTACCTATTGATTTGTTTATCTAAGAAGTGAAATTTCTTTACAAAATTAAAAAGCAATGAAATATCGTATTCAATGCAACCTAGGTACACTTGAACAAGGGCAGATGAAAGGCGTTGTCTAAACAACATTTACAGGGATGACAGGCATGCTGGGATAGGAGCATTATAGGACGGATATGTTACCAGAATAGTCGCCTTTCATGAGAAAAAATTGGTTTAACTTCAGTTCATTCATGTTACAATTTATTACTGACCGTCGTAATTGCAAAGTATACCTACACCGCCCATAGAATGCGTGTGCCAAATTTTGAAGACTGCGCTGTGCGGAGACACACACATAAAGACATACGGACACTCAAATACTCTGTTATTTTCAATTGGTAAACGTTATTGATGATTTCAGTTCTAGTTTTGTCTTTAACCATCATATTTAATCATTGTGTTTATGTCATGGATGTATAAGTTTGATGATGCTGATGTTAGATGAAACATTTGCAGGATCAAATATTGTGGTTAAACACAAAACTATGGGTTTGATTAAACTATGTGCTTCATTAACATGGTTTACATGAACTATAGTTTCATAAGTATTATAATATTAATAAAATGTTAATATTTTATTTCTTTTTTTAGTTTTTTAAGGATATTAAGAGAATTTAAATCATCATTGTTTTATTTTTAGAATCTTTATATGATTTTATATAAAATATTTGTATAATATGTCTGGATATAAAATTATTCTTCGTTATGAAATACGATCGATTCTATCCTTCCAACAAGTGAGAAACGGGAATAAGCTAAGAGAAGAGTTGCTAAGAAAACCCACTTCCGTGTGATGAGAAGGGGTTCTTCATTCTCTTCTTTAAGGATGAGAGCAAAAGAGAGAAACCGCAAAGAGATAAGAGAGGAGACGACTATATAAGAGTCCGCCAAACGGGCACGAAGAGAATTAGTGTGCGCCATGAAAATCCCTCTCATTCGGCCCGTATTTGTACTCGTGGTGGTGGGTTGCGGTGTTGTTCAATATGCGCTCGCGAATCCCGTCTTCACGGCTGATGGTCGAACACAGGAGGACAAAATAGCTGATCAAGAGGAGGTTGTTGCTCTGTACCAACCTATAGGACCTCCGGTAATATTGTTTTATTGTGTTATTTTTCATTAATTCTGAAAATTAAATCATTCTTTAAAAGACGTTTTTACATTTGCTTTCAATAAACACATTTATTTTAAACGTTTGTTTTATATAGATAAGTCAGAAAAAAGTTCTGATTATATTTTACCCGGTTCATGTAATTCAATATTTTCACACTTTCCATTCGGTTGAATTTCATTAATACGTCACAAGGGTCAAATTTATGGCACATTGAATGGCCTGAAAACAGTGTACCAGTAGAAACTATATCTTCCGTGAAAGATTCGGAGCACGATTACACACATTTTTTTAAATCTGAACAATAATTCAAACACATTATTACACTAAATTTTTAAAACTAATTTTAAATGATACACTGAAATAATTTATCTTGATCTCTTTTCTTAAACACAAAAAATATGGATAATAAATTAATGGTATTTATCATTCTATCATCAGCAAAGAGTTGTGTGCGTGTCTAGTTTAAAGTTAGTTGTGATTGTAGTTAAGTGTTACGTGTTGATTCAATTTAACATCCTGTACAATAACACGTAGTCATATTTTAAATATAGCAAAGCGTAATTCTTAAATAAATCTTTTCAAATAAATGCAACTTATTTTATATCATTTCTTCAAACGTTATTTCTACAAAAAATGCTTAAATTTTACGAATTTTGATATTAAATATTGAAATTAAAGTGCATGTATATGGAGCATGTCTGTATTATTGCACGAGTTAATACATATTTAAACTATTATTATTATTATTATTATTATTAAAATTATTTAGAAGTATACATTCTTTAATTATAAATATTTACTTTTCGATACAATTATTTAGAATAAATATTAGTAGTTTGAATTCATGTCTATAATTTGTAATTGTCAAACCATTTATGAATGAACGAAAATATTTAATATACAAACTTGTAACCTAATATTTCAGTAATTGGTTTTCACTCCCTAGCATTTTCTTTAGAAGAGAGAGACGCTTTTATCCGTAAAACATACTAAATTCGATAAGATTGTCACCGAGATCAGAGAGTATCTTAAATAATATACACAACAAATTTTGGGTGTAAATGGTAGTTTCGTAAAAGTAAGCATTGATTAAAAATGTAGTTTGATATTTCATTCCTTCAGTATCTCGCAAACCAGTATGAACATCCGAGTAGTTAATATAAAGCGTTTTGATGAGTTGCTAACACATATGTAATTAAAATTCTGGATATATTTTCCTTGAGTCATTATTGGATGTAAATGTCATTTCAATATTTTCCTTCCAAACGCATAATTATTTTAATGGCATGAGATTCGATTTGTTTGAATCGGCAATAATACATGAAGAAAGCATTAAGGAAATATCGCTTGGGAATGGAAGCATTAGTACACGAGACAGGAGCAGAAAATGACCCATAGGGTTGAAAATGGATGTGACGTTCTTGCCTTTGTGTTAAGGTTGCATAAGTTTACGACTGTATAAAAATGCATAGTGATTTAAGTGTTATTTACGCATAGACTGAATTCATATTGAAACAACTCATTAACATAATTTCAAAAACTACAGATCTCTTTAAGATTCAATACAATTGATCATTAAACAAGCGGAATTTTAGAGTGCATCAAATACTATATTGTTTATATTAGTTTATTGCATTATTTTAGAAACTTTATGGTTATTATGAAAAACAAAAACATCTATGTGAAATAGCTTATTCATCTCCGCATATTATTCGAAATGTTCAACCACTGCACTGACAATAAATCAGGAATAGGGCCAAATATACCGCTGATTTTTGCAACTATGAAATACCTTAAGAATTAAGAGACCACACAGCTACAGAATTCACTTACTATCAAAGTTTCTCTTTGTTTGAAAACTAGATTCGTCACTGATCCATAAGCTTACGTTACAAATTCTTACGTAGATGTTATATCAACCACGATTCAAGGCAAAAATCATCAGTCAGGTTTTTCTTGAAACAATTTTTTCTCCTAATTAGGATAGCAGAGACCCAGCAACAATGTTTCAGCCACATCCAAGTAGCATGTCGTGGTAGAATCAACAGGAACAATGGAAGTGTGAATAAAATTATTGAATGGTTTTATTGCCAGCATCTATTTCCGCCCTAAAGCCCCAACAAAAAAATCTATTTCTGCAAATAAATGCTTTAGCAATGGAGTTATCGAAAAGAGAGAGGTGACTGTCATCTGTTGCAAGAGAACGGTTCAGAAATTATGTCAAGAATTGCAAATAAAACCTTTGAAAAATTTCGAAACGAATCAAATATCTTTTCACTGTAACTAGTAATATAAAAGAGTCAAAAGAAGACATAGATCCTCTTGTTCAATATTATAAGATGATTTATATCACGAAGCCGTCAGGTCATGATAACGACAGATTACATCCATTACGCACTTGCTGCCCTCTATCGTCACTTTTCTCAGTGTAATGGTAAAAAGGCGAGAACTCATTCAATTTTAATCCCCTCCTCTAACATGATTCAATCTTGAGAAATAGCTGATTAGTATATCTTTTGTAAAAGTGCTGTGAGATTGCAGTATATGCTTCATGGTGCATATGCTGTTGTTTTATATGGTTAACCAAATGAAAGTAGTCAAAAGAGTACGAAAAGCGCTGAAAGAGGATGTACACTTCCGCTGATTCAAAGTTCAAAGAGACCACGGATACCACAAGGAATTTCTTCGCAAAAAGGAAAACAATTCTTCTTTATTTTTACGCCGATAATGAATTTCAACAATCTCCGTTGATAGTTAAACAGGTTACAGAAGATACAGATGAACTAATTCTAAACACAGCCATGTCCTTGTTCAACGGAATTGCAGTTGTAATTGGGGAGGAGATTGATCAGGTTTCATCCCAACATAATTGCTTTTCGTATCAATTTGCATTACAGAAGATCGGTAATATCATGGCTTCAACTTAACGAAAATTTTATTGTTTAATAAGTTGGTTCTCACTCTTACTATTTCTTGCGATTTTCTTTAAATCGCGTGGAAGATGAGCCATTCAATATAAAGAAATCTACGCTTTATTTTCCTCAGTCCCTTATTTATCGAAAGACGTCGTAACACATGTACAAAATTTTGCAATTTTTATTGAATAGTTGATATAAAAATATCCAAAATAAGTATTATTGGATCTTTTCCAACGTTCAACTTCCCGGATACTGGATTATAACAAAATTTATCAAAATAACATGGATTCTAGTGTCTCCCATAGGAAACTAAAGATTTTCATATTTTGTAATCATTCCTGATTATTTTTCCCATTTTTTTTCGATATGTGTTTCTTTAAGGTTCGTTTTGAATGCACAGTATCTTCAAAATACAATTTCTTTAAGAATAAAACCAATAAATGAATCTCTCATCACCGTTTGTTTAACATTTATGGAGATGCCGTGAAACGATGATTTTGGAGAAGGGCAATGTTCACATTGACCCACCTCAATCATCCGTAAATTGTTTCAGAAGGATCAAAGTTTAAGATTAATAGTTACTAAAATACTATTTATATGGTAACTAAAATACATGAAGTATTTCAAATAGTTCTGCATGTTCAATCTGTTATGTTTAAGTATTTCTCGATATTCCATATTATTTAAAGTATATATTTATACTATTAAAAGGACCCATCATGTATATTTGTATCACATTAATTTATTTAATAAGTAGACTTTCTTTTTCTAATGGGTAGACTTGTCACAAATTTCATAATAAATTTAAATGAAATACGCTTCCCGAAATGCAGGCACAATATTTTTTATTGCAAGAAGTCATTCTAATAACGTTTAGATTGGATAAATAACACGTGCAAAAACGTCGGTGCTATAAAATTAATGACAGGAAGTCATGTCTGTATAATAAGAGAGAAACAGTGAAGTATTTTAATGACACCCCAACAATGACACTGGGGTAAGACACGGGGGTAGCCAAGAGAGGAGGTGCTGGGAGCGACACTTACTGACTCCCCCCCCCCTGAATTATCGAAAACCCGAAATGAAACTACAAAAATAAATAATAAGAGAATATACATGAAAGCCATTCAAACTTTCCGCGAATCATACACTTACAAGCGAACCTAACATACATTTTATTTATTCGCAATATATCTCATTTAAAATGAAGAATGTGTGGCGATTTCACCACCACTATAGCAATTAATAAAGTAAGCATCTGTGCCCCGCATCGGTTGAGAAATATAAACTCAGTATACACGAGTTCTAGAAACTTTGAACGGGATTTTTGTTATGTTTCTACACATTTATTGCAGATATGAAATGATGTATCTATTTTATACCTAATGCGTCAAAATCTTCCTTCTCTTCCAGACTAAACAAAACCTGGCCAAGCGCTTGGAATATGGAGTTTTAATAGTTGTATTTACATTTTGGAGAATGTATAATATTTATGACCACCAGTTTGATACCTTCGTGAATATCTTCCAGGTCAATGAACGTCTTCGCCGCTCATGGTTTAGCCAAAACAGTTGGCCTCCCAGAAGAAGCGAAGGAAGAGGTAGAGAAATAAGTGGAGGAGGAAGTGGAGGTGGAGGTGGAGGTGGTGGATGTGCAAACATCAATCAGAAGTCTCATCAAAGTGTATCGATAAATCATGGGTGAGAGAATCAAGAGGTAAATTCTTGATTTTGCAATGCACCAGGAATTTCACATTCCTTCGGTCCTGATTCACCTTCAACAGAACAGACATTGTGCCAAAAATCTACACACTTATTTCGTAACTTGTATAAAGCTATAGAAAAAATAATTATAATGAAATAAATATACTCAAATAATAGGAATTCACATGTTAACAAAAAATGTGTCTCCTTCTTTACAAACACTGAATAAAAACGGGGTTCTAAAATTGGTTCAAGCTAATAAAACCTAATAAATCCTAATTATTGTATAATTAATCTCACATTTCAAGAGGATACAGAAGAATTTCACATGTATCATTATATTTCATGAAAGTAACATATTAAAGGTGATGTTTTAATAAGTCACATATTATAAATATTCTTTTCCCGTATTCTTAGAAGTTTTGTCTGTTGATCTCTACTTAAAAGAACAGATGGATTACAGGTTTCTATGTAAATTCTTTCTTTTCAAGAAAGCATTTCATACATGCAAATACTGTTTAATTCTAGCAGCAAAGTATTGTTAACCATTTTTTCCATTGGATCTGATTTTCAGAACTATAGTACAAATTTGTTTGGAAGTTTTATCATAGTTGGAAAAGAAGTGTAACCCAAATTAGATATGTGTATGAATCCATATTTTTGTTCAGAATGTATCCCACAATGAATGTGTTTTTTCATTAGAACGCAAAACATAATTGAATTATTATTTTATTTATCTCTAGATTTGTCATGACTTCTTAATATAGTAATAATTTTAAAGCATATGTCTTCGATTTTGTAAATATTAAACAAAAAGAGTACTCATTCCTCTTTCATGAAGTTAGGTGATTATGTAGCAAATAATATTTAAAACAATGAGAAATATTTATTATGCCATGTTGAGGAAGGACTTCATGAATCATACAGAATATCAAAAATAATCTTTGAAAAAATACTAAATTTGTCGTGTATAAAAGACAAGTTGAGTCGTTCATTTCACGAACATACCGGCTACGAAATAAAAAAAAACGGGTCTACTATGCTTTCATATTCATATTTATCAATTGGGAAGCTACTAGAAACCAATAAGGAAATGCAATGAAAATAAACAGTGTATTGGCTATTTTATCAAAATCAAAGACTCTTTCATATCTCTAATTAGAGACATTATTTCTAATCTAAAAATTACATTTCATAAAAAATAAGTCGGAAAGGAGAAAGTAACTAAGGAAAAATTGACAACACCGCAAGATTCTTTTAACTCTTGAAAATTACTTCAATTCACTGAAACTTTTAAAGGTAATATAAAATGTAATTTTTATTATTTTTAAAGGTATTATGAAAGATAATATGTAAAGAACGACTCAAGTTATTCGAAAGGAAAACTACAAAAAATTCATGTATTTGTGCTTTCTACAAGAGCTATGCACGTTTTAAAGGAATAAACACCTACTATTATGAATAAAATACCAATTGAAGCAAAAACTAAAAAAAATCCTGTAATCTATTCCTGTGCATGTTTTTTGCGAGACAAATAGTTTACCTGTTAAAAGATTTTTTTGTAGTTTTTCGATATATTTTCACACTTTCTGAAATTTTTGGTAGAAAATTTTTCTTTAAGTAGAAAAGTTAAAAATCGTAATTAGCATCTTAAAATACAATAAGGAGCAAAATTTCCTAACTTTTCCGCAACTTTCAGACAAAAACGTCCAGAATACTAAATTTTCTACATAGAGTACACAGTTTTCATGTAATAAATCAAAAATACAAAAAATATTTTTGGATTTTTGTGAGTTTTTTTTCGTATTTTCCGAACGTTCTCCAGGGAACAAAGTTAAAATTCGTTATCAGCGGCCGCAAAACCGCAAAGGAGCATAAAATAACTACTACTGCAAAACTTTCCGAGTAGAAACACCTCAAGACCGGACTACAGAGTGAGAACTAACTTAAAAGATTTAGTGGGTTATCCTCTATTATTTAACTTTTTTTCCGTTCTGGTGGAGTAAGTTTATATCTACACTTACATTGATTTTAAAATGTAATCTTTGCAATATATTTTTAGCGTCACTTAATTATTTAAATATTTGGCAATGCCGACCAAAGAAATTAATGAAGCAATTGAAGACCTCGCCTCGATGCGAGGCATGTCTTCTCCATGCTCATTAAGTCTTTATGCCATTCTAAAAAAATCACTGGTTTCATGCATTGCTACAAACGGCTGGGTGGAGGAGTTTAGCGGCAGCTCTACAAATGTCGTAGCACAGCAGATCCTTTAGATTTACGGCCTGCGTCAAGGTTACGACAAGAAACCAAGAAAATAAATTATGAGCATACGTTCTTAATGTTGAGGTATCCGAAATTTTTTTTAAAAATGACAAATCATTATATATTAGAGCTAAATTTTTGGTTACTTGCTATTAAGTTTCGTATTACATAAATGTGAGTAACAATTTCTTCACTAGACAACGTATTGAAGAGCACGGACATTCGCTGACCACATGCCCACCTTGTCCAATGCAGTTATGATTCGATGTAAGTGAAGATAACCAAAGTAAAATACACTACCTTGACGCGACGAACTTGAAAATGTACAAGGAAGGAAAGAGTATTCAAACTTATGTTATTGGTTTTAAAATTACAAAATTGTAATGTATTACGAAAAACATTTTTATAATTTGGCTACCATTTTGGTCTAGAAAGCATTATCATAGACTATCTACCGATCAATTCACGTGCACGTAACTTAACTTAAACTTTTTGTTTCCGCAAACACATTTTAAATGAAACACACAATTCGGTAGTCAGGTTATCATAATTTTGTGATTTGAAAAATATAAGTGTAACTATTTTCAATTTCCATGTCATAACACCTTTTTTAAAACCTTGTCTTGGTTGTTATTAAACATACTGTGTTCATTATCACTCGTTTGATAAATAAGACGGAGGACGCAAAAATATGTTTAAATTTTTTTAAATCTTGTAAAACATAGAACTCACAATAAATTTCTTTATTAGAATACAAAGGGATGGAACCAATCAAAATTCAACATAAAAATATCATACATCTTAATATTCTCAACGTAACTTCTGTTATATTCATTTTTAACATTTTCTAAAGATGTGGCATTTTAATTTTTTTAAATCTAGCAGAACTATCCGGCGTGGTCCAGGATTTGAAAAGTAACTCAAAACAATAATTACTAGACATTGAAAGTTATATAACAATTCACAAATAAAGCAAGAAAGATACAAAGAATTATATTAACATTCAAAGAAAAATTGGTATTGAGAATTAATATATTTTACGTTACAGTGAGTACTCTAACACCTGTCAATAGGTCTTGATTTTTTAAGCTATTTTACCTGGCGTTTAATCGTTAGTTTCCATATTTATCTTCTTTCGTGTTATTAAATTAAATACTATTAAGGAAATCTGCAAATATAAACACAGTTTTCAACATTGTATACGTACAAACTCAAATAATTTTAAAATCCAGGCTGAAGGAAAATACACTTAACACAGAAAGCTTCGTAAGTAAAACGCATAATTAAGACTACTCTATTCTTTGGCGTTCATTTCACTTTTAGGTTATTTACTTGAAAACAATGTTATTCACAGCCATCATATAATTTTCCTTCTAAAACTAGATCAGGTAAATTAAACGTTTAGTGGGTTGCCCCCCTCCTGAAACGCAATCGAATCCTTCAGACACGTTAGTAAAATTCATAGTCATCAGACAAGCGAGTTCCACAGATTTGCTGCCAATTTTAATTGTTTTTCATGCTCTTGTAATTCATCAATATGAACCATACTTTTGTTGTTGTTGTTGTTGTAATACTTCTTAAGAAGAGTCTTTTCAAATTTCATATAATTTAATCTATTAATTTTTCCGATTTCCGTTCAACAGACAGTCCAAATAATTCACTTATATTGGTATAGATAACAGATAATGGCTTTTATTGTAAAAAATAAATTTGTGTTAAAACATATATTGGGTTTTATTAGATAACAGAGGGTAATGACGCCCTAATTGTACTATCGATGTCAACGTCCATACTTAAGGTTTTTCTTAATATATTATAAGATCTGACAATTTTATCTTACATTTTTGTTTCACATTAAAGATAAAAATGAGTGAGTTTGTTTTTTACTACATAATTATGATTAGTTTTTGCCATGGTAGAAAATCGCCCTTGCGTAGGTCAAAAGCGCCCATGAAATCTAATAACCTCCTATCGTCATTTCACGGTCGTTAATATCAGAGTAAGCGTTATTGTTCATTTCCGATGTTTTTTGCTGAGTTACGCATATAAGATTAAAATAATATGAAGGGTTGTAACCCGCATTACGATACAATGTTTCGTATGAATGCTTGCGAAAAATATAACAAAACAGTTACAAAAAAACAATTTTGTCGGAACAATTTTTACGAGGCATGGCACTTGACTGGCAATAGAGTATTATGAGCGACTTGCATTCGCGCTAGTGAATTCCTATGAGTGTACGAGTATGCTCTATGTGCGTGCACCGTAAAGTAAGTTACACAAATAAAAGCATGATTTAAGTAGGGTGGGCGTTATTTAACACAGGGAGTTATTATCAAGAAAGAAAATCACACTATTGTGTACGAAACGTGTCAAGAATGGTTACGTTACCATGTCGGTGATAAAGGGTAAACTTTGTATAATCAGATTAATTATGTTATGTTGAAGGAAGATTCGAATCCCGGTCCCGTCTCCCATTTACATTCAACATAACATAATTAATCAGTTACCTGGCGGTGAGGTTCACCGCAATTTAAGAGATATCTATGTGTTTGAATAATCATTTCATCGACGAAACGTCTTTTTTAGTATACAATTTTCTAATCAATTAAGGACTGCTCAATAACCACCTTACTTCATTTTGCTTTTCTCAGATAAGTAGGTCAAATAAACGGAGTTGCTACGTACATAAAATTATTAAATGTTTTCATGGTATTTATCATTTTAAAAATGAAACATTTTTTGGGTATTGCAAATAGGAGCGACGAACAATAGATAAAGTCCTTCCGTGTTTGACCGCAACCATGAAACCAAGATCCGTTTTAATGTATTGTAAAGCTCGATTGCAGTTTGTTTCGGACACACCCTTCCTGAATATACAGGGAATCAGGTATTGATGTAAATAGCGGGTTAGTCACCTCAGCAGACTCTTGAATATATTCAGGTAAGTTACCTATTTTAATTCAATATAATAATGTTCCTGTTGTCTCCTTTAATTCTATAATTTTTTGTACTGTTTTTATGTTTATTTCTTTGTTCGATTGATCGATAAAGTTGATCAAAATGATACGAAAACGTAATCCAAAATGACATTAAACAATATACTAAACTTAATTAAATAATAGTATTATGAGCATTTCTTTGATTTCATAAATAATTTATTGTCAAAAAAGCAGAAACAGACTGTTTATGACCACGTAGAAGATAAAAAATGTAATTGGAACTTGTATTGCTCCTAAAAACACATACAATGTTACGAAACGTTTCATATAGGTTTCGGCGTATTTTATTTCTTCCATCATCAAAAAATTATTTTCTTCACTCTCCTCGTGGGATTTGATACTGATAAAATTTTGATTGAATTTTTAAACAATAACGTTGTAACTCCATTTATGTTCATATCATAAAATTTATGTTTAAATATTAGTTTCCTTTACTTTTTGCATTCATTAGAAACATAATATTATTGTCATAAATTATATAAATGCTTTAAAAATTCCTATAATGTAACATACAAATTCAGGTTACAAAATTTTAATGATAGATGAATATACATCTTCTACCTTCTTACAAGAAGGAGCAACAGCTAAATACTTTGCTCGTTTTCGTCTACGTTTTTTTACAGAATTACAATGTCTCAGTCTTTACATTTCGGGCAATTGTTCAAACGAAAAAGTTGAGGTGAATTTCATTTTCAACATTTTGGTAATTTTTTATACTATTGTTTAAAAAATTTCTAACGTCTCTGTTAGTGATGCCTGGTAACCTCAATACATTTTCAACAAATTCACACAATTTGAGGGGGGGGAATTAAACTATCCCCGTGAAGTGAAACATTTTTTCTTACAAATTTTCGTAAGTTACAGAAAGAGTTCAAACTTAAAGCATACAGTTAAGAACAACAGGCAAGGTCAAGTACCCGTAGTTCGAGTGCCACTTTTTTATTACTTCCTTTTATATTTGAATCCAAAAATCCTCAATCGATATGTAGGGACACATTCCTACATATACGAAAACTTCCCACATATATATGAAACTTCCCACATGTTGTTAACTGGTTTCCATGATGACATCACTCTTTGTACAAAAGAGTCAACATACGACGCCAAAGAATCCTAACATTATGAATAACGGGAGACTCCTTGTTGCCCACGCGTGCCGCGTGCAACGGAGACGCACCTCGTTTATCTCTCAATAAACGAACCTCGACATAGTGTTACGGCCCGTACCGTAGCAACGAATTTTGATTACTTGAGTCTTCGCATCGGTCGAGGTCACATCGCCGCCCGAATACCTCGAACAAGGACTCCAGCAGATTACGCTGAAAACTCTTGAGCAGAGCACAACGATACCCGATTACCTCAACACCAAGCCCAGCTCCACAAAATAACTCTAAGTTATTATTACGCTGACGATTTTCCTCGAGGTCACGTCACAAGCCCCAGCTCCGCTGAAAAATCCTATGTCCAAGAACCTGGATTATCGGCAACCAGAATTCGTCGGTCGTGGGACCTATTCTACAATTCCAAGACACAGCACGACATCTCCGACCACCGACTCGCCAGAAATCAGTTGTGAGTTACACGAACAATTTCGCACTGAACTTTCTACGCTGGTTTTTCACCGTCTGGTGTCGTTCATTGTTCTACATCACGACGATAGAATAAATCTTGTTCCAATTGAACCTTTAAGTATTTTATTTTGGAGAGGAGGAAATCTTACTGCGAAGCAAGCCTACATGCTGAGCCTTGTGAAGCAACCAGAGATCTTCCCCGACAAAAAATAGAATTTTTTTGTAATCAATAAATGAAAATTATAAAGTAGAAATTACATCTTGAAAAAACTATTTACCCAAACAAATCTCACAAGGTATGAATAATACTACATATGATAATTTATTGTTCTTTTTTTCATTTTATTTTATTTAATTGACTTACTTCGTTCGTTGGGGGGGGTTCCAGACCCCCAGTTTGAACTTCGTCCCACCAATCTCGCTAGTAGGTTTCACTCCAGACGGTCTTAGGTTCTTCGTCCCAGTCAGATTTCAACCGTGGTTAACTCCCTGGCAACAACAACGTTTCATTATTGTTCACATAAAAATATTGGTGTGATTTTCAATTTTTGAAGTGAATATAGTTCCGGATATTAATAAAATTTCCCAAGCTTTTGAGTCAAGGGTACATGGTGATCTAATTTTTATAGATATTAAAAACCTATAATGTCATATCTGGAACCCAATATTATCAGTACGTTCACATCGAAAAAGCCGCGACTCTACCCGTGCTTATACATATAACGAATTGATAAAAATAATTTACAGAATTATCAAGTGTTTCTCGTATGTTACCATTTGTTTTATATTCTTTGCACATCGTACGTTTAGTCAGCACAAAGCAAAAAACTTAACAATTGACAATATATAGAATAGTAATCGGTGGTTTTGAGAATAATATTTTTTTTAACGGACGTAGTTTCTCAAGCGCCGTAATCGTTAGAATTTTAACACATTTAAATAAATTATTTTGTAATTGCTAATACATCTACTTACTTTTATTTGATAATATATCTTTACTATCAATATTGATGGAAAACTTTATACAGTCGATCGTTTACGGTTGACTGTGTACCTGGGCGATGTTTCAGGATTGCTATGTATTGCAATTTTAATTAAGCATGGACTCTTATGGTTTTTGATGATTCTTCATTTTTAACTTGGAAAAAACTGTGTACACAAATGCTGGAAATCCTTCAAATTTATTGAAATCATTCACTGACATTCATAAAGAAATAACGCTATGAAAATCAATAGTTAAATTCAATAGTACATTCTTGACAGGACACACGAATTACAGACTTATCCATTTCTGTATTCGCTTAGCACGGAGTGAGTTCGAGTAGAAATTGGAAAATTCGTCTCAAAAAGAACCAGCTACCAACTCCGTGGTGCGAGATCAAGAATTCAAAAAACCAGAGAAAAGTCAAATCAATGGCCATTGACTATCGACCTTCACTGTCGAGATTAAAAACCTATCCACATACCAAATGAACTATCGACCTTCCCTACTGTGTTGTCATATGCTACTCTTATTTCTCATCACTGACCTATACCCTCTTCTCACCTAAGTAAGAAAGGTTGCTTATCGTTAAGGACGAAGCACCTTCGTAATTTTACATCATCCCCGCTATAGTATCGTATATTGGACGTTGCGCTTTTGCCAAAACTTTGTTTTGGTCATTTTGAAGGGTGGAACTAGTATTGTTCACTATTGTTATGTCTATGCAAAAATGTTTCGTATATTTTAAAAATGGGTAAAATGTTATGTTCAAGCACGTACTTTAGTAACACTGCCAGTTTTCAATTTTGAAATGTTTTTAATGCTCGAATAGTCAGAAAATTTTCGTTCAGATTATACATTTTCCCACATTGAACTTTTACCGTTTTATGCACTGTAGCAGAATATTAATATCTCACTGTATAACACAATTAAGGAGTCTTGGGAACCGCTCGTACTATTTTTTTTTTTTTTTTTTTGGTGGGGCTTTAGGGCTCGTCAACATCGAGGTCATTAGAGCCCACGTACTATTTCAAGCTAATGAGGTTTAGTATGAAAATAATTTTGTTTTAGATAATTCTACTTGTAGGTGGTTTGACAATTCCCTTTCAAACAGAAATATCTGATTTTCCCGGCTTCCGTCGGGTCCTAAGTGATAATATATAAAATCTAATAAATACACGTGAAAATAATATTTACCTCCCTAAAAATATTTTTATACCAATCAAGTGAAATTATTCTTGAATTTGTCGGTGAAGATTTTTTATTGCTTCACATATCTCAATGCTGAGGTTGCTTGGCAATAAAATTCTACCTCTTCAAAATAAATATTCACAGGTTGAACATAACAAGATTTTATTATGTAGGATTGATATGAACAAGTTATTTAATCGTAAATAATTAATAACACCAGTTTGGCAATCACAGGCGTTGAAAGCTTTGTAAAATGATGCCTTTTCCTCGTTTAACTCACTACTGCCGGTAAGTAGGTTGTCGTTGAAGAAGTTCTTTTCTTCGTCACGAGATGGTGTCACTGGTGGTCAATCTAGTTTTGGACGATAATTTTGCCAGGAAAGCTTTAAAAACTAGTTCTCGCAGAAGCACCTCTGTTAAAATTCGGTTTGCTCGTTTTATTCGTCCTGTGGTCGAATTGGAGTTATGTGCGTTACATATGAACAACAATATAAATAAATGTCTGTATCTTCAGTAGTTAGTTTATAATGAATCAGATGAATAGTTGATCAAAATATAAGCAGTAGAGTATATAAAGAATGATTCTAGTTTCGTAAAATTTTGCAGAATGCGGATATTGATTCCTGTGCTGTTGGCGCTACTGGTGATTAACGAATTGGTTGATTTCTCTGACTCATATAGACTCTCCTCTTCTAAATTTGATGATATTCATGACCAATTCTATCCAGAACGCTCAGAAGAAGAGGTTGGCCTAGAACAGAATCTACATTTGAATGAAAGAATGGACAGAAAGGTAATTAAGAAAGTTATTAATTAGATTTTAAATGTTTACTGCGTATTTGTATACTTGTTTTATTTTTCGCTGCTTTATCTAGCTTTGCTCGATAAACGTACAACTGAATAAAAACATTCAACTTCTAAAGTCTCCATTAGTTTTTATTACATAACCATGCTAAGTTGCAACGTGTTTAAGAAACGTAATAGACCGCACAATTTTCTTTATTCCATTATTTATTTTCTATTACAAAAATAATTTATAAAAATATATAACGTTCTCCAAATGAACTTCAAATTAAACAAAGTAATATTGTGGGTAATTTTTTTTTCTTTAGCGCTATATTTAATTTTTAATTCAATAGATTCTCGGCAGAGTATATTTTGAACACTAAATGCAAAACAGATAATACACTACAAATTGTTACTTCTGTTTCTGAGCAAAACCTCGCACTTAAAAAGAAAAGTAGGTATGTATTCATAAGTTACATGCATTTAATAAATGTATCGACAAATAGACTAATTCAAAAGTACTACTACTACATAGATTATTATCATTCATTTTGATATTGGCTACGATGATTTATGTTATAAAACCTTTCTATTCATAACGTTTTTGGTCTCCGTTCCCTTTGTGATACTCTCACACAGTGCCGGTTATTAGGCACCCCCCACCCCCTTCCACACACGCACTTTTATTTGTCTCCCGACGATTCTTTCTTTTGAGGTCCATCCATTCATTACGGTCATCTAGTTTATGTCTCAACAATGGAAGACACAGTTTCAAATCGTTTTACACTTGAAAATATTAGTTTTTGCATGTTAAGTACATCTTTTACGTATTAATGAAGATGCTATTAGCTATTACCGTAAAATGTGAGATAAGCATGAAAATTTTTACATATTCCGATTTTCATTAATAGGTAGTGTGTTTCATTAGGAAGTTTAGGTGTCTCTATTGTGTAAATAAACCGACCTATCACCAAACTCGTTCCTAGGCATTTTTCCGTCTCAAGTTATTCAAAATTTTGCCGCCCTCCCAGTGGTAGCGTAGCGTTCATCTCCGCAGACCCATCGATGGGAGTCGGGAGGACGCGAAGGGCCTGAAAGTTTGGTAGGAAGCTTCCTTGGTTGTTCTGGTGGCCTAAAATGTGGAGAACAGTTATTCATTACATTAAATCTTAAATATGTGAAATGAAACGAAAAATATGGCAGTTGATCTCGCAAATACATGGGGAATCATAAACAGTTTCAAGACAAGAAATACGATTTGAAATGTATGGATTTTAAAAAAATGTTACAATGAAAAATTTACTTAGATACACTGCTAAAATATCATCTAAAATACCTTAATGTTATTTAATGTTGAAAAATTTGCATTATGATTGTAGGGGTCTCTTTTGGCAAAATATACTTTATTTGTCCAAAAAACGAAAGTACATAGTTGTCTTTTTTTTGTATTAAAAATGAAATATAAGTAAAAAAATACAAAAATTGTTTTCGTGTTTCATCGGAAAATGTATATTTCTAATCTCTACGAATATGTCAATGAATTATTTTCAATGTTTCCGAAAAATTGTCAAACATCTTCATATTTCTTGTCAATAGTCTGAGACCAGGTAAAATTTTTCCGGATATCCCGGTTCGAAAACGTTACGCCACTGCCGTATCCTACATACCGAATTTGAACTGGAAAATTTATGTCGTCAAATATGTTTTTCTACATCAGCTGAAACGTGAAACAGCAATTTTTAATTGCAATATATTAATACTGATTTTTAAATACTACCACAAGTGTTTTCCAATATTTTAATAGTAAAACATAAGCATTTAAGTGACTATTATAGTAAATATTAATAATAGTAATACTTATAATAACAATAATAAAAATGTTCTCTTCGTTATTACTTGTTAATNCCCCCCCCCCCCCCCACACACACTTTTGATTCCCAATCGTCGCCACCGCTCTCGCAGAATACGTTGGTTTTGGCATTTCATGTCTATGTTGTTTTTAGACAAATATTAATATTTGTATTTTCCAATTAATCTTTAGATGTTGCTGTATCATTAACATGTAATTTTTAAACTATAAAAGAAATTTATTTCTTCCAGGTTCGCAGAGCAACAAATGCAAAGTTAAAAAATAATAATAAAGAATTACAAAGGGAGTTGCTGGCAGCGGGAATATCATTCAAGAAACGTCCACCTAGACACCGCTGAATCATTGTTGCCTCCAAATCAAAATGTGTAAATTTACTGGATTATTTGATTTCAATAATTCATTAAAAGTGGTTAAAGATATTAAATAAGATCACCATCAAATTGTATAAATTTCTATAATAGTTGTAACATCTATTTCATCATTTCATTAGTGAAACAAAAACAATAAATATAGAAAGGAAGTCAAAATATTAAAATGAAATGTAAAACCCAAGATGAAAAGTACAAAATAGAAGATCTGTTTTACTCTATTCACTCGCACTTCTTTACTTAACACTAAAACAAATGTCCTTCTGCATTGTTGTTTATATTGTATTAGCATTTAGAATTGAAGAAGAATATCACATCCCAACCAAAAGTGTATTTTGATTTCTATAGCATTTAAGAGCACTTTTGGAGAAAATGTGTCAGAGATGCGTGACCTTCCAAAGAATTTCATAAACAACTTTTGTGATTTTATATAGTATATGAAAACAGAGCCCCTTTGATAACTCCAGGCTAGCACAGAAATATCCCGGGTTCGATTCGAAAAAAATTGTAGCTTTTCACTTCTTTGTCTTAGTTTATAAATCTGTGATAATTGAAAAGTTAAACGTCTGCGGCTTACCACCGCAGTTGTAATACTCGAACACGGCAATCTAGATTCCATCCCGGCGCTGTTCCCCCTAAAGTGTTTCAAGATGTAATTGTGGATTTGTTTCAAATGTTACGATCTATTTTTAACTACCTTTGCCTCACCTCTCATGGAATTTTGCCCACAGCTTTGGTTTTGTTTTCTATACAATATATTGTACTAGCTGAATACCCGGCTTTGCACGGGTTAGGGAGAAACAATAATATAAATATACTACATAAATAAAAACAACAAATTATAAAGCACAA
>NNCF01132608.1:1362-14250 GCA_002313205.1 Laupala kohalensis | reverse complement strand
ATTGGAAGAATAGATAATGCGAACTTTGTTTCACAGCCACAACTTTATTATTTGCGACTTCTATTATATCATGTGAAGGGTGCAGTCGATTTTAATGATATTCTAACGGTGAATGGAGTAAAAAACAAGCTTGCTTGGCTAGAGGACTTACATATGATGACTAACAGTGAAAAGAAAGCTTGCAAGAATCAGCTCTATCCAAAATGCCTAGAGCCATGAGAACACTTCTTTCTCAAAGATTTTCTCATCAGAAAATCCTAAGGCATTGTGAGCTACATTTAAGAAATATTTAGCAGAAAATTTCATCCATAAAGCACGACGCAATGGGGGCTCGGAAGAAGAGGCCATTAAAAGAGCTTACTGAATAATTGCGTATAAATTAGACACTGAATCGACAGAAGGGAGAAATTTTCGCTTTTAGGTAGAGCGATACAGAATGGACGACGTTGATAGCTTCGAAAATCAACAGAAGGAAGAGCTTTTGAATTCTGCACATAATCATGCCGTCATTGGAGAACAGATGTATCTCCAACTCAGAGGCACTCAAAGAGAAATTGTCGACACAATTCTTAATTCCCACATTAATCAAGGACCTGGACCGAAGTGTTACTTTATTGATGTTCCTTGTGGTAAAAAAATGTTTTGTATACAAAACAGTTTACTCCATTTTGACTTGAAGGAACCATAATGTTAAATGCATGGCATTTACTGGAATTGCATCTATTCTCCTTCCAGATGGTCGAACGTCTCACAGAACTTTCGGACTGAATGTGCCTTTAACGTCACAATCAATTTCCAGTATTAAACCAGATTCATCCAAGGCTGTAGAGCTTGCTAAAATTGATATTTTCTTAATGGATGAATCCTCTATGCTACCGAAATATGGCTCGCACAACATTGATCAACTGCTTCGTGCAATAGCCAACCCCAGTTTGCCGTTTGGTGGAAAGATCGTTGTTTTTGGAGGAGATTTTCGTCAATGTTTGCCGGTTCAACCACGTGCTAATCGCAGCGAATTGAAAGATTTTTCCATTTAAAAAAAGCAACTTATTTTTCCATTTAAAAAAAAGTAATTTCCATTTCTTCACACTGACAGAAAATGTGCGTGTTGGTCTTGGGGAAAGACACTTCACTGAATATTTATTGCAACTCGGAAACGGAACTTTACCTGTAAATGCCATGCATGAGATTGAATTACCTTCAGATATTATTTCCGGGGGCAATCTTATCGAAGAAATGTTTGGAGACTGTCTGGCTAATAACACATACGAGAAAATGAAGAACAGAGCAATATTAGCTTCTTTAAATAAAAATGTCAACAAAATTAATTCTGACTTAATTGAAAAGCTTCCTGGAGATTATAAAATTTACAAAAATCACGACTCTGTGAAAGATGAATCAGAAGGAGGTCTAGTATTTACTGCAGAATTTCTTAATTCAGTTGAGGTGGCTGACTTGCCATTGCATCAACTCAAACTAAAAAGAAATATAATAATAATGCTCTCGAAAAACTTGGATGTATCTGAAGGACTGTGCTATAGAACAAGATTGATCATTACAGATTTATGCACCAACATTATTAAGGCACAAATTATCCCAGGAGAAAATTCGGGTCGCAAAATCCATATTCCCAGAATAACTTTAGATTCTAACTTTGGATTTGCTATGCAAAGACATCAGTTTCCTGTTAGAGCAGCTTTTGCCATGACAATACATAAAGCACAAGGTCAGACCTTCGAAATTGTTGGAATACCTTTATTAACTTCAGTATTTATGTATGGAATGCTGTATGTTGCATTTTCTAGAATTAAGAGAAGAAGCGGTTTAAAAGTGCTTTTACCACCAGAAAATTCTCGCCATAAGCGTAATGTTGTTTGGAGTGTAAAATTATAATATGACGTTATGATGACATTCCAGAGGTAGATAATCCTGAATTTTAAGAAGCTATTAACATTCTGATGATTCTGCGAGAATAGGTGCAGCGAAAAATTATTAAAAATAGGGATTCATGAAAAATCCAATCAACTTTCGATTATATCAATATTGGTATATTTGTATTGTTAATATTGTAACATTTAACTTTTCAATTTTTTAAAACCACGCTGTAGGTTTGTTTTTCCAAAAATTTGGAAGTGACAACGCGGTGGAATGTGAGCTCTGCGTCGTAGTGGGGAGCTGTGTATTTTCAGTCGACATCTTTAGAATTAATGTGATTCACATTTCCAACTGAAAATAGTAATAATATAGTGGAGGCCTTGAAACTGGGAACAGCGACAAAGGAGGCGCTTTCCGAGGAACATAGAGTGTATAGGTTAGCATTTGCAGAGTAAAACATTAATCGTAATTGGGGAAACGTGATATTCTCAGACGAGAGTGTTTTTTCCTCTGCAAATGATGGATCAAATATCGACCTCGTGGAACCGACATTGTCCTGAGTATGTGAGAGAGAGTGCACGACCTGGACGCGTATCTGTGGCTTGTTGGGGCTGGATAAGTTCTCGCGGTGTAGGCGTTCTTCACAGAATATTGTTGTTTTCTTTAAATATTTGTAGAATTGATTGCTTTTTAATTGAATATTGTGATCGATAGAGACGTAGAGATTTTCAACAAACATTATACCACGTCTGAGTAAAAATACATTTGGCTGAGAGAAATAAAGCTCTACTGTAATTCTACTGTCGCTAGGCTGCTGGTTCGATTCCCGATGACATTTGCGCACTGGTTTTTGCCGCAAATCAGCTCGTAATATCTGTTTGGGAGTTGTAAAGAACGAAACCTTAATTCATGCTCTCACATTGCTTAGGAAAATCTTAAAACATACGCTGAGCAATTGGCAATGCGGCAACGTCGCATTACGGCCAATCTGGCAATGTGGCTAGCAATTGAAGGAGATCAAGTTGGAACACTTTCGAAGTTCAATAATAGCACGTTCTTAAAATACAACCCTGAATCTGGAATGCTGAGACCAACTAGTTACAATAACTTTGTATTTAAATTTCTATGTATCTTGTCAACTGCGTCGCTGCTATTTTAATTTACTGTAAATATTATGCTTAATGTCTAATTAATACGTTTATCTTCACAAATATATCCATGTTGGTTCGTAAAAAGTTATATATTCGTAAAGAATCTTCTAAATTACCATGTACCTATTGAAATCAACAATTAATACTGAATATCAATGCTAACATTTTAAATGAAGAATAAGTTGTTATTATTATTATTATTATTATCATCATCATCTGTGTATCAAATGAATTCTGTAATTGTGAAGAATAGAGGTGGTACTCTTTTGAAATTAATGTGAATCAATTATAATTAATTTCCCTGAATTTATATAGGTGTACAGGAAGGAAAACAAGAAAGAAAGAACGAAATAAAACAAAGAAAAAAGGTGAGAAAGAAAGAAAGAAAGAAAGAAAGAAAGAAAGAAGGAAGGAAAGAAGGATAGAAAGAAGAAAGGAAGGGTGAAAGGAAAGTAGGAAGGAAGGTAAGAAAGAAAAAGAGAAAGAAAGACGAAAAGAAAGAAATTATGAAAGGTAAAGGAAAGAAGGAAATAAGAGAAAATGATTAAATTGATATCCGAGAGAATGAGAGATACTCAATTAAATGCAGTATTAATTTTTTTTCTATACTTTATTCTGGAATATTTTTCTTGTTTTGGTAAATTACTAAAATTTCCCATAATTGAAATGCAATGTTTTATTGTGTGATTAACTTAGTCAATCTGAGTGAATAAAACTCAATTTCATTTGAATATCTTAATAAAAGTGATTTTTTTGTTATATTTATTGATATCTAAATAAAGTTTTTTATAATATTATTCTCTGAGCATGTTGTTTTATGTTGCACTATTACAGCCAAAGGGTTATATCTGGGATCAATATATTTCTAGTAGATGCAATTTATTTATTCTTTATTAATATCACTAGAATTAACCTTTAGTGTTATTCAATCATATTTTATACAATTGTTTTTTATAATTCTTGAATTCCTATTGACATATAAGAATGGTATAAAAGAATTGCAAATTATGTGAAATTACGATAGACAATACACATCACTTCATGCCAATGAGCTTTGAGTTCTTTACGCCACTGTATAAAGTTCAGAAATTATAGCAATATTTATATGTAATTCCTGATTTGAATTTTTAAAAACTCATACGATAACTTGCGATGATATACAAATTCTATGATAAAAACAATGTTTTTTCACAGTAAGAAGCAAATCTTTTAACGGAGAAGTTTAATTTGTTTTTTATTCCCTAGGACGGCGTTGTGAGACAACTTAAGATGTCATTTTAATACAGAGAATAATAAAGTTTATTGAAGTCAAGAACATAAAGAATATATTTTTGTAATGGAAGTCCAAGACGTGTATAATAAAAAATTACGAAATATTTCTTTAAAAGCGGCGTAATAAAACATTTTATCCCCTTACGACTTAATAGGGATATATTAACCAGTACCAGTCTTCTATTGGTCTACCAAACATGGAAGCAGTTTCAAGTTTGCCTACGAATGGTCGAACGAAGGTGAGGAGCTTTTGCCCGCGTCGCAGGAGAGTGGCGTTGCAAAACTAACAAATCCAAACTGCTCAGAGCGCAGGACTTAGAATATTTTCGTGGGGCCCTTTTAAGATTCCAGGACCGTACAAGGTTGTGTTAATAAAGTAATGAAAGTATGCCTTATGGTAGGGAAAAGTTCATTAGCTTCTTTTATAACATCAGTGAGCTCTAGATCTTTCAAGTTTTGGTAGCTCAGCTCTTTACTCTTCCAAGAATTATACCATAATTGGACTTAATCTTGAATCTATTCTAATCACAAAATTCAATGACTTTTCATTCGAATTATCGAATGTTGAATTGAGCATGTACTCAGGGTTCAAATAAGAAATAGAAAAAGCCGGAATATTTCCCTCGGAAAATCTATTGCTGATACCAGGTATTAAAGATCTAAATTCGGAAGAAGTGTAGTACTTTTCCAATATTCAGAAGTAGAATTGGTTGGAAAGTCCGTTCGAAATGTTTGACGAGAAACAACCTGAGGTGATGCCAGTTCTACATTTATTCTGCAATCGAGTTAGCTTATAGAAGATCTTCAATTAATGTGTCAGCCATTGGTCGATGCTTTTTCGTGACATTGAGAATTTTTTGAATATGGTTTGAACATTGAGGGAGGTCCATAGTTTTTGATTGTAGAACATTGACTACAGGTTCCAACAGAGCTGAAGGTCTGTTCTCCTATTTCTGTGTGTGTCGTATCTAAATAATAAAAACAGATTTTGGTGCTGCTCAATACAACTGAAACGTTGTTTTTCGAGTAAGAGTGTTTCCTTCTTTTTTGTAATTTATCTAGACCGTCAGTGAAATTAATAAAGTGAGTTTTGAATATCGAAATACTCTTGTGTGTTTGCGATCATCATGTCTCAGATAAAACCGGTACATTTGGTACGTGTTTCCTCCTCACAAGGGAATCATGGAAAAATAAATTATAACACCTTTAATAGTTGATATAGTATTACGAATTTTTCTAACATCGATCAAACTATTGACTGCTGAATTCAATTCGTGGATCACTACAAAGAGAATAATTACAAATAATTATAATAATTAGATTATTCAGGTTACGTATCTCCTCGGCTCTCGAAAAAACTCGAATATGGGGACAAAACCACGAACAGGTTACTCGCCAACGTTAGCTAATTCTCAGCTTCATGTGTCAAAAAGACCGACACCCTGCCGGAATGTCTAGAGTCGCCTTAATAATTCTATTTTTCAATAGTGAATAATGCATAAACCGTGAAAAGATACTTACTAATTTGAATATGTGTTTCTTTAAAAATAAAACTTTAATGGTAAAATAACAAAAGCTAGAAAATAATTATGAATCACCCATCAGTCATCACATCGTCATACCAACCTACCGGCAGCGGTGGTCCAGTAGTAGCGACTTCGCCTCAATCAATACCGCTGAGCGACAGAGCGTTGGGTTCAAACCCTGCTCATCTGAAGTAAGTGAGTTTTCAGCTGGGTTTTCCCTCACTTGATCCAGACAAACGTTAGTTCGATACAATAAATTTTCCAGCAACCAAACATCTCTCCTTTCAATTTCCTCACTCGTCAGGATTAAATGAAAGAGCAGGTCTCACGGCATCGTCATAAAACGTGAAATAAACAAGTCACTCACCTCACCAATCTGGGGCATTAAACAGACTAAAATAAATCATTAAGTATATTTAGTATAATGAACGAATGATTACAATATCATGTTTTTTAAGAATAACGATAAAATTTACCCCGTCAATACATAAATTTATTGTAAAAAAAGCAGTGCAAAATGCGGGTGACCACGTGGAGGACAATAAACTAATTTACTCTCCGGAAGCAAGCAAGGAACAAACCCATCAATTCCGTTCAAGAGCCCTAAGTACAATAAAGGTAATTCATTTGTTTTTCTGAGAATGCAATATCCTCTGATCGGAATGTCATCTTTTACCTCCCCTACTTTCACCACCATTTTTGCGTTGTAGAAGTCCAGTTAATCCTCATATGTCACTTTCCTCTAGTAAGCTTGGAAGGCATCAGCTGGAACATGGGCCTCTCCATTTGCCACTGAGTTAACGCAGGACATTTTTAATATTATTTGATTTATTTTTGATAATATATTTTGCAATCGTTTCTCCAATCAAGTATACTTCAAATTTCATATTTATTATTCTTTGCATCACATGGTTACAATTTGTGCATTTGAAATCCCATAGAATCTGATTTCCAATGCTTACTTATTATTTAATTTAAAACCAAATTATGGATTGATTGAAATTTATAGTTATAACTTAATTGTAACGTTTTAAAGAGTTTCAATCAGAACGTTTTAATTCAAGAGCAAATAATGTAAATTAAGAAAAAAAAACGCGTCGAAAGAATTCTGAGTGAAATTACCGGTTACAAAAGTGATAACAATGATAGTTCTTCTTAATTAAATGTTGCACTTATATAATAATAATTCTTAATTATAATAATAAATACTGGCGATAAACTACACTGATTATCGCTAGTATTTATTATTATAAACTACCTAACTAAATGTTAGGTTTATAATATAAACCTAACATTACCAGTCTATTCAATTGAGCGATTTAACCGAGATTCACTTGATAAATGACTAACATAGCCAATAATATGTTGCAGAAGAACGTTCGGTGTCACCCTAAAGTAATAATCATATGCATAAATCTAATGACATTAGGAAAGTTTGGTAGAAACAAAAGTTATAGTACCTTGAGAGTAAACATTCACATGTTTTCCAGAACTTGGAAAAAGTACTAGAAATGTTAAACATCGAGGTCATTAGAGCCCTTAAAACTTGTACAGGTAGGGAAAATGCAGTTACGCACTAGTGAGAGCCAACATGACTCTCCCCGCGTGTGGGACTCGCCGAATGACTCAACCATACCCACTAAAAACCCTCCTGAATTACAACTCAAAACTCAAATCCCAACATATATCAAGACTTTACTAAAAACATAAAAAAAGAAGAAGAAGAAGAGGAAAATGAAAGATACCCTAGCCCTAATAGCGTCGGGATCGAAAAGAACAAGAGGTGACCAAGGAAGATGTAACATCACACCTCAAACCCTGATGTGTTGTTATTTTTTTGGTAGAAGCGGGAACCACATAAATACCAAAATCCCTATGGTAGTTATTTTCGCTGCCACCAGCTCGGTTTCCCGAGCAACAAACTCACGTGTAATAATAATAAATAATGATTTATTACAAATTACATGAAATCTGAATTGTTTACAGACACAAACTCCCAAAATCATCAATACATCTAATAATCGTTTATTAGACAAATAATGCTGTAAGAGAGCATCGTTTATACTTTGTAAAATATAGTTGAAGACAACTAAATTTTAATAAACCCTCCGGTTATCGGTTCTTTCGAAAAGATAAGTTGTTTTCACCCAACAACTGATACTAGTTACGACCCTCGCACCTAGTAATGAGTTCATTAAGTCTATCGCAGCAGCCTTAACAAACAATATGGTCTCCATGACCAAAACTTAGTACAGTCACTTGTCCGTGCTGACGGATCTCTACGTTCCTTTGTAAAGAATCATCGAGAAGCTTCACTCCTCTCAATATATACTGTACCAGACGTCACGTGATCAGCGAATAACCACGCCTTCGCCACCACCATGCACTTGTTGTTTCTAGGGAAGCAGAGAACGAATCGTCATGCGCGTCACCTAGGCGCTTCGCAAACACCCTTTTCGTTCTCCTTTCTTTTCTTCGTGGAATTCGTCTTTAATTTAGTTACACCTGAACCCCCGTGAGTCAACGTCACCGACTGCATTCTTCGAATACACTGGTACATACTTTTCTTAAGATGAAAGGTGTTTATTCGAACAATACCTCCACACGGAAAACTCGTCGCACGCCCGTTTTAGCGCGGAACGGCCACTTATTGTAATGTTCTTAACAGCATCCGGCTTGGGAAATACAAAGAGCTATTAATATTTCGCAAATTGATGGTATGTCCTAGCGCCGACGTTACAGAAGGTCAGAAAAGAGAAAGGAAGGAGCCTCACACAAGTGGGACTAATGCCAGACTCAGCTCGGGATCCCGTGTTATAACTAAGAGATCCAAAGAGGATTTATAGAGAAATTAAAGACGATAAATTAACTCCTAGAATTTTCAAGGTATAGTTTATGCGACAATCCAAATTTATGTTATTTCTCAAAGATGTCTTTGTAAATATTTCCTATAACCAATCACCACCGATAACCAATTGTCAAAACTCGGATATCGTAACAAATATTATTTCCTGTACTAGGACGGACTTGTAATATTACATTTTAATATTTACTGTTGGTTTTATGATTTGTTTTTATAGTTCAGTTGAACTTCAACTGTTATAAGTTCATAAACTAAGTTTATAAACATAAACAGTTATAAGTTCATAAACGGACATAGCTCCATCAGAGCATTATAATATTCAACACATTAACCTTAATTTTAACTATTCAACGACATTACTTTTTTGTGTGTATCGTACTTAGCAATTACATATTGTATGGTACCTGAAAATTTTGCACATTTAGGAACATTATTATGTAACAAGCTGTCGTATAGAATTTTTTAAAAATTGATTTAAGATTTTTAATTAAAGGTCAGTCAAGTGGACAGTAGTAGGGAGAGAGAAGAAGCCCAAAAATTACGAAGTCTACTTATTCTCCGTTTAACATTCGAGAATTGGAATCCCTGATCCTAGAAAATTTCATTGCCATGGTGCGTATCACTTATCTGAGAAAGTCTTGTTTCTTGACGTTACATCACCTATGTTCTATGTTCCCTTGAGGACTGTTAATTTCTAATTTCACGCCCTTCCGACGACGCATAGCGGGGGTATCTCAAACTATACTGAAGAAGTAAGCCATAGACATTCAAGAAGCATATGGTGTTCAAGCGTTAACCGACATTTCACGGGAAAGATCCTTGAACAATAACAGATCGTCTTGCCTGTTGTCCTTGAGCAATAACAGATCGTCCGACGATGCGAGATAAGACAAACTTATAAATATTTCTGACCAGGTGTTGATCCTAAACATTTTTGAAGCCGGCAAAACATTGATATTGATTATGTCCTCTAAAACAACTGATTGTGATCAAGTGATTTAATATTTAAAATGTAAGAAACACTATCTTTAGAACAGAAGTCTTATTGTAGACTTAAATAACTGAAGTTACTGGAAATACTTATCACTAATGGAAGTCATGTGTTTTACGTTTTCATGCGTAGATGTACTTCAGCGATTTATCACTTTCTTTTTAGTGTTGCCGTTATGAAATAATAGTTATTGACATATATTAAATCATTTTCTATTAGTAGAGCAGAAATACTTGTTTTAAGTTTAATAATCAGACTGGCTCATTATCAAAGCCAGTCTGATACTTCAGTGCTAAACTTTAGTATACTCTTCTTATGTTGAGTTGTGTTATGACAATCAAACTTTTCTGACAACACTTTGATTATCTGCTAAAATGATTCAGTAGACCTACTGGAACTAAAAGAGAACAAAACATTTTTCGGGTGTTGAGGTAGGTAGGTAGGTAGATAGATAGGTGTGGTAAGACGGAGACTGTTCCAATTTTTGCATGCCCCGCGGGGTGAAACGACGGCTTTTGTAATAGCAAACTATGCGAATGATATTTACTTGATAGTTCGATTCCCATCGATGTTATCTTATTTTTTGAATTAGTTTTTGTCAACATAATATATTTGAACAGTTTAAAAACATTTTTAATGTTTAATGAAAACTTGTGTATCCATTTTGTTTTCAATATACATCATTACCACCGAGCTATTTGCTCGGATTTACAGTTATCTCAAATTTCTGGAAGAAATCATGGTCCTTTGCGGAGACGTAATTATCGTTTCTATAATGTTCTTCCCGAACCATGACTCTTCACTCAAACATCTACCTGGCTCTTAATTACGGAACCTCTAGTACTTTCCATTTCCCTATGAGTGGAAAAATATCATTCACAATCATTTCCATGCGTAAATAAAAATTTGGATCATTTTTGCCTAGATGTAGCAATATATCCAGTGTCAATGTGGACATACTCGTATTTTGTTTCCTTGCTCACAAACCAGCTACTCGGTGAGTGCCCTCATATATTATAGATTGAACCTGAAATATTTAAACACCTTATCTCATGGACCATACTCATCAGCCTCTGTAAACGGTTAAAGCTGAACGATACATGTTCCAAATATTTTGCAGCGCATTTGGAAAAGCAACATGTGTAAAATTTAATTGTTGAGGAAATCGAAGTTAATGATTCAGGGAAAAATTACTTTTATATTGTTTTCAATCGTTTAATATGAAATCGGTCGATTTTTTAGTGACAGAGTAATAAGGAAAAAGATTACTCCACTCTAATGCGACACAGTAAAATTCGTAGTTGGCTGCCCTGCGAGACAGACACGACGGGGGCAGCTTCAATTACCCGTGAGGCAGTTGTCGCTATGCCGCGGAGCGAGTTGATGGCGATCATCGCCGCGCTCGCCCTTAGCATTGTGCTAGGACCCTCGAGTGCACTTAACACGAGTGACGACGCCGTCAGTGGAAGCAATGAGGAAGCTGGTGACGTGACAGATACAGGAAGTGCGCTGCGCGTGCGCACCAATTGCGGCTGGGTGCGCGGGGTGGCGATGCGCACCAAGAGCGGACGCACTTTCCGCGCTTTCAGGGGAATCCCTTACGCGGAGCCACCGGTTGGGGAACTCCGCTTCCGTCCTCCACGAAACAAGACTCCATGGGAAGGGACTCTGGACACTCTCGAGGAAGGCGCTCCATGCTTGCAGGTGCCATCTTTATTCCATTCATATGTCATTTCAGGTGTTGCTCTTCCGTTATACATTATATTGAAATGTTTCTCTGTTAAGTTTCCTTTGACTGAAAGTTCAAGAAAATTGCATTTTCGGAGATTTAAGTCCAAAATTTAAAATTCCATTCATTGTTATCTGAGTTCAGGTTACGTTCATCCTCCGAGTATGACATTTGATCCAGCTAATTCCATACTTAGCTGAAATAAGATAGCAACAAAAATAATACAAGATCTACATATGATTTCTTTCAGTAAATTATTATGTTGATTATCTCGAACATATACCATTAATTATAAAGCACGTTTCCTCTGTGCCAAAGTGAAATCTGTTCAACGGTTACCAAGAATCTTGCATTATAAGTTTGATTGCGACGGATTACCAAGTATGCATTTATTTTACAGCGTATCAAATGATAAATTCAATAAATTAATCAATTTTAATATGTTTCCTCCAGAAACATTTTAATACATAAGTCTAAAACATAAACCCTTCTTATGTTCAGAGATTTTGTCATGTCATCATCTCCATGACGTTGACGTTGCCAATGATAAATTGCTTGAACAACTCAAGTCATGTTGAACAACCATGACATTAAGTTATTGAAATACCAAAAATTAGGTTGAAGGAAAATCCTTCTCATTTCGTAATCTTGCAAGCATCTTCTCCAGAACATATAATCTTGATTCCAGAAGTCCTGAAATGATAATGCTACGTTTATTATGGTAATTATGGCGCATTAGAACTTGAGCAAACTCAAGTAGTCAAATCGCAACGGTTCAAATGTAAAACAACCCAATCCAATAAAACAAATAAGTATAATCAGAGTGTGATAAGAAAATGAATGTGATAAATGATATTTAACCACAATTGTCATAACATACATAAAGACATTTACGTCAAATAATTGTCAAAAACACAAAATTATGAAAATACATTTTTTAACCTCTGATACAAACAGGTTTAGCAAAACATTTTAAATTCGCACAATATTCGAGAAAATTATATTAGAGAAGTTAATAAAAAACTGTACCATTTCAATCAATATAACATAATAAATACCATTTTCCTTCCAAATAATATAATTAATCTGTTACCTGGAGGTGTGGTTAACTGAAATTTAAGAGATTTACGTAAGTTAATGAAACTCCAGACTTGGAATATATCGATCCAAAATAGTGAAGGCCTATTACCTATAGGAAGCGGAGGGAAGAGCGTATTGGTGGCGCGCAAAGAAGGTCCCCCGGTTCCGTCTCCTCCACTAATTATAAATTTATTGTCAAAAAACAGTACAGACTGCGTATGACCACGTGGAGGACAATAAACTAATTTACTCTCCGGAAGCAAGCAAGGAACCTTCCCATCAATTCCGATCAAGGGCCCTAAGGCAGAGGCGGATTCAAAAATTTCAGCAAAAGTTCCTAGATAAGATAAAAAGTTAGCTGCGAGTTATAATACATATATAATGTCAATATGTTTGTAATT
>NNCF01132607.1:24761-64669 GCA_002313205.1 Laupala kohalensis | reverse complement strand
CCTACGCATTATCTCACTACACCCTCTCTGTCGTGGGACGCAATGTTAAAAATGACGCGGGTGGAGTTGGAATTGTTCCTGTTCTTTGAAAGAGTGATTCGCGGAGGGCTCGTAGAAGTCAGTATGAGACACGCTAAAGCAAACAATTCCTTTATGAATGATCTCTATAATACGAACGAACCCTATTGTTATCTAAACTATATTGATTGTAACAATCTGTACGGTCAAGCAATGTCGCAAACTTTACCAATCGGTGACTATCAATGGGTGTCATATGTTACAAGATTTCGCGTAGCGCAGACGGTGATGGAGGAGGATAAGGGATATATATTAGAAGTTGATCTCGACATTCCGGAACATCGCCACGACGCACTCAGCGATCTACCGCTTTACTCCTAGACGCAGGTACCTCCTCCTCATGAGACTCGACAGTCGAAACTCATTACTACACTTCTACTAAAATGACACTATATCATTCACCTACACAATTTAAAACAGGCTCTAGACATAAGTTACAAACTCACTCACATTCATAAAATTCTGTCTTTTCGTCAATCGCGTTGGCTTCTTCCCTACCTCGAACTCAACACCGCGGTGTGAAAGAATGCCGTAGCAATTTTTTATAAACTCATGGTTAATAGCATTTATCGGAAATCGTGAGAAAATATACGCCAACATCGACGCATCTATCTCGTCAACATGTGGGAGGGACGATGCGGTGCGCGTTAACTCATTGCTCTACCCCGACTTTCTATGTATTGAAGGTGACCTCATGACGATCGAGTTACGTTAAACGGACGTAAAGATGAATAAACCTATTTGTGTGGGATTTTCAAAATTAGAACTCTCCAAATATCACATGTTTGATTTCTTTAACACGTTTCTCAAACCGCGCGTGCTCGACATGAAACTCTTATATTTACATACAGTCGGATATCTTGTCGACGTCACGTAATGTATATGACTTCATGAATCTTTATCCTTCTTACTACGACACGTTTGAAAAATTGAATAGATTTAACATTCTCCTGTGTAATAAAATAAGATTGGGTCTCTTTGAGGATGAGTGCGGGAGTGATATGCTCATAGAATTGGTGGGTCTCTGTCCTAAAATGTTTACAATACAGACGCTCTCTCAGCACACCTTATGCAGAGCGAAAGACATCAAGCGGTCGATCGTCAAAAACTATCGGCTCGAATGCTATACAGATTGTTTATTTCATGATAAAACGAGAATGGATGTTCACCATTGTATTCGGAACAACAGAAGAGCTCTCTTCTATGTTTCGATGGTAAAAGTCATTGGGTGGATGAGATCAACAGTTTACCGTGGGGACACTACAACATTGGCGAGAGTGAGACAGAAACTCTTGAGTAAACACGGTGTTCACGCTACCCTCCACCGCCCGTAGCCGATAACACTTGCGCCGCGCGCCTGAACCAGGGCAGCCGGGGGCAGGACGGGTCGCGCGGTCTCGAAGCGGCGAGAGCGCGTCTGCCGCCTGAATTGCTCGATGTCGGTCGACGGTGACGATGGTGGTTGTGAGCGCCTGCTGTCCTCCCGGCTAGCGCGCGCCGAGCTGCGCGGTGATGGCGATGAGGGTGGTGCGTCGCGCTCTCACTCTTTTTCTGGACAGATCGCGCGCGCTCGAGCGTGGCGATGAGAATGAATATTCATACGCATACGCTTTTGCGACAGAAGATAGCTTTCTTCTATATTTCGATGATAAGATAAATAGTTTTCCATGGGGTACTACGGAGAGTGCACCGTCCTCTTGAGTGGACATGGCGTTTCAACATGCGACAGACGTGATTGATCCTATGCTAGACATCATCATGAAGTTGCACGAGGGAAAACGCAGCACCACTCACCTTGCAATTCAAGCGCATGTATCTCTCTTGGAATTCTTTGAGACAGATCCTGGACTCGTTGAACGTGTCGCGTCATACGTCAATCTCTCTGAACGCTCGATCATCCTACCGAAACACTGCCCCCTTCGTATGATGCTGTTCCACAAGACTGAAACAATAGATGAATTTTTCTTCAGCTCAGCAAAAGAATTTTTTTTCTTCTGTTTCAGTGTGACATATCGCATGGCAAAACGTGTGATGATATACCTTCTCGCCACGGGCGGAGAGCGTTCGTCGTGCTTCACGAGCGTGTATTAAGGTTATATAAAAATGTTGTTCTATTATAATTAGTAAATATTTTGCATTAATTTTATTAGTTTATATATTTATTAATCATAATAAATTTTTATAACAAATATTAACAATTAATTTCATACATCCTTACATTGTCATACATCCCGTTCGGGTCGAGGGTTCGAAAGTCTGATCGGGCACATTAATTAATTTTCAAAAATATAATTTTTAAATTTAAAAAAAATTTAAATGTAAATTTTTATTCAATTCTTTTTTTATTAACATCTGGTATAGAATTCGGATACGCTTGTTTTCAGTGGTGGGGGAACATGACGTCACAAATTGGTGGTGGTCGGGTGTGGGGGGAAGCACACGTATCACTGTCACGCGGGATCAGAGCCCGGATAGCCCAGTGGTAAAGCGTTAGAGCTAGCCGATCTAAGGTTTAAAGTTAGATTCTCTGTTCGGGAACATTAATTTACAAAAATAATATATTAAATAATAAATATTTTAAAACATATTTTTGTTGAATTCTTTTTTCATTACCATCTCTTTTAGAATTCGGATACGCTTGTTTTCAGTGGTGGTGGGGAACATGACGTCACACGTTGGTGGTGGGTAGACAACATGTATCACTGCCACGCCATGTCTTTAGTGTCTCTGTAGCGGTCGTCGAGGATGGATCGGTGCGATAGACTGCGGTCCGGGGGTTTTTTGATCCTGCAGACCGTATCGGGAATCGTTATCTGCCGGGCTTCAGAGTTCGATTCCCTGTATCCTTTTATTTTTATTTAAATATTTTTGTTTGTTCACTGTAATGTTTTGCAATATGGTGTAATGTTACGCAATGTTATGGAATATTACATCAATATACGCAATGTTGCGCTATCTTTTCCTCTTTTCCCCTATTTTCTTCTATTACCACTTTTCTCGCCGCTTTCTTCCCTCACCATTTTCGCAGCCTTTTTCTTCCAACCACCCTATATTTTGTTTCCTTTTCCCGCCTTTTTTCTTGCCACCACTTCCATTGACACCCTACCGTCCCATTGCTTGTCTCTAAACTGGTATTTCCTTCACTAACCTCAAAACCGCTACTTCCGGTAATAAACCCTTATCAGTTCTTGTCTGGCTCTAAACTGGTTCAAATGTACTACTATAGTGCGGGCTATCTAGCTTGTTACAATGCACCAGTTTTTAGATGACTCCACCATTAATTTCACGATGTTGTCCGGGGATAGTTCTTCGTTTAGAGTCTCAGAGAGTTATCTATACTTTTCAAAGCGAGAACCATGGAAAAAGATGTGTTTGGCACTCAGTTTCCTTTGGACACGTTGGGTATGGTTGGTCGTAAATCACTTAGTGTTGCTAGTATGCTTTAAATAACCGGTGCTCATTTAGACTGTGTGACGTAATGATCCAACTTCCCTTGCTCTCTATTGGTCCATGTCAATCGTAGGTACGAGACGGTAAGTCCATCATCATACATCGTACGACTGCCATTTCGTTTGCCAAAGCGCAAATGTCTTTCCTTCTCCTTTGCAGTGATTGTGAGCAACGAAGTTTGTCCTTTTTACCTCATCGATAAGTTCTGGCCCGTTCCTCTGCCAGAAAGTCAATTGGTGGCATTGCTGGCAGAACGCAAGCTGCATCATACGAAACCACTTCGAGCACTAATAACTCGTAGTAGTATTCTACAGTAGTCTGACTGCTTTTTTCCTTATGCTTTGATAGTTACGGAACATGACCATATTAGAGCGGCGTAGAGTAGAAAGAAGGCAACCACACATGATAAGAGTTTTCTCCGATCTTGCCTAAGACATCCAAATTAGGTTAGGCATTAAATGTGACAATACGTTAGCCACCCGTCATGCCTTCGCTCTGACATTGTAGATATGCTCATCAAGTAGCAGCATCTCATAGACTTGAATTCCCAAGTATTTTATAGAATTCTGGGACAAAATATTGCAGTCATCGTCTCTGAGAGCAATTGTCTCTCTTGCCTTCGGCTGGATATGAGCTGTGCCTCTGTTTTATAGTACGAAAGTTGAAAGTCCTATTGATACCAGTCACGAGAGAATAGCAGCCACGTCTTGGTTGGCTGAGAGAGTAACATCCTCAAGTAATTTCAAGTAGAATCGCTGCTATATCGTCGGCAAGCCAACTCTCTTCGCATCTTCGAGAAAAGGAAGTCTCAGAATCGCATCATACGTATGTTCCATGGGATAAGGCCCTGTGGAATACTACTCATTACCTCATAGAGTTCAATTGTCAACAATTATCAGGTTCTCAGGTAAACCCAACAATGGCGTACCGCCCAATATGCACTTCCATCTCTCAGTGTTCAATACATTTTTTCATCTAGGGTAACGAGAGCGGAATGTTAATGACTACATGAATGACGCAGTGCTTCATTATCCTTTTCCTACGGTGGCAAGTGAAAATATTAAAGTACGACCGATGTTAGTATAGAATAAATCAGTTTTAGAACCGCTGAAAATAGTGATACTCGCAATGCAACTTAAGTACACAATCTTTACTATGAGGAATTAACACATCTTGCGTAGGTGATGAAAAAGGTTGACATGACAAATAATTGAAAATGACTTGTATTAGTGATGAGATCGTTGTTTTCTAGACCTCTTAAACCAGTAGTGATAATCCCATACGACGCCTAAGTTCATGATCAACCCCTATACACTCCTAGCACCGCTTGAGAAGGTAGTGTAATGTACAAATTAACGAAAATGACATTAGAGACGAGTTTTCGGCATCGTTGATCTGATATAGTGATATTCACATAACGTGTGAATCTAAAGTCAGTCCCCATGGGAAATAAGGCACACTTAACACCTCTTGGATAAAGGGTGGGAATGGTTTGACAAGTAGAAATAAGCGAAAACGACCGAAATTAGAGTTGAATACATTGCTGTTGGGGTCGCTGAGTACATAATATCATCCTCAATGACGCTTAGGTTTACGATTAACATCAAAGGATGACATGTGTATATCGTTAAAAATGATAGATATCCGTGTTAATACCACTGCCGTTTTGTTTCGTTTGCTATTTAACTCTTTGTACCTTCTTGTCTCTATCTTCGACTCAGAACTCTGAGCTTTAATCGGGTTTCGCACTCTTAACCTACCGTAAAGGAGACAATGTTTACTATGTGGGGTGTGATCCACCTCGCGCTTGTATTCTCGCTACGAAATATTTTGTGTCCACAACACTCCGAAGCCTGTCTGTCGCTTTCTAGACCCTTCCAACCTCACATCTCGGTGAGTCACCCTATTCTCCAGATTTGGGGACGGGGGTAGAGTTGCAATAAATCGTAAAATTTGAACGAATGCTTTAGATTTTACAAGCGTTTTAATGAAATGTTTGCAATCTTTGTGTCTTGCCTCGGAAGCGAAAATTCGGCCTGCGCGGTTTCCAGTGAGTGGGTTCGTTGGTCCAACATGTAAAAAAAATTCCGGGCAACGCCAGGTAATGAGCTAGTTATTTATATATTTATTGTCACTCTAACTGGTTTGGTGTAGAACCTGTACTCAAATGTAGCCAAAGCTTTTACTGCTTCATCGTCCACAAAAGTAATAAGGATATCTCGCGTTCTGTTGGTAAGACATTTGAACATGAATCCATCGCCAACCTCTGACACCAATTCATTTGTCTCACTCTTGTGACACTGCTCTGTACTTTCTGCATCGAGCGTGTGGAATGAATATTACCTTGTTATTGACTTGTATTTCTTTGTGGCTAATCGCTTTTGTGACTATTATTTATTTGGATATTACTTAAATTTTTTGTGACCACGCTTTTCCTGAAATTTTCCTACCAAGATGGAGAGGGACGCTTTAACCTCACATTATCAGCTGATGAGAATGACATTGTGGACCGCTGCCTACACGCGAGTGAGTTTCAGGGATTTGTTTCGTAGAGGTTCGCAATTTAAGGCACCCATATTGAATCATTTTAGGCAAAGTATCGTGACTTTGAGTATAAGTCGTTTCTGTATTGTACGCTCATTTTCTGAAAATTTTACATTGAAAGTAATTCCTGTCACTACAGCGCTCTTATAGTGTACTGACCCGGCCCCGTTATTGAGAAGTAATACGCATTCCTTATTGTGAGATTTTATTATTCTTTTTATACTCATATTTATGACATGAACCTTTGGATTAGAGAAAGTATTTTATTGTAAATTAAGAATTTCATTATCACACAACTATTTGCTGTCAGAGTCAAACCTTATAGTAATTTTGCTTAGTGATAATTATGTAACATTGTTAGTGAAATGAGTTACAGCCCTAATTAAACTACGAGGGTCATTTTTAAAATAATAACCGTTTGCATATCGCTTCCGCGTAGCTTGTTACGTGACGTCTGTTCCAGGTTGCCCATTCTCGGCCAGTCCCGTAATGGATCCCACCGATCAGCCACCGATTGTGATGAGCGATTTACAATTCGATTTTTAAACGCAAGAAAATTTCGTCCTGCTGAAATTCTGCGGTAACTTGTTGAAGTTTATGAGGAAGGTATATTTCAAGATCGTAATGTGCATAAGTGGTTCAATCTTTTTATTGAAGGAAGATCAAATGTTAATGACGAAGAACGATCCGGAAAGCCTGCTGTCATGAAAACAAAAGATTGATGTGGAAATTCTCCAAAACTAGAGGAATTTCTGGGTGTAAAGTGCTTAGAGAATGATGTGTTGAAAGAAATTTCCTAACTGGTTAAATGGAAAGGTGTATTCAACAACTTGAGCCATGACTTACCAAGTGCTCAGGTATGTTGAGTAATAAACAAAAGTTAATAACTATGTTTTCATTATGAAGCGTCATCCAACAGCGCTTCCTAAAGATTCATGTTCATTGGATCTTGTTCTGTGTACCGCGAATCTCAAGTACGTCAATAATGGATAGTGGTACGATAAAATCTGAGCTAAGAAATTCTTCGATTTCTCAACAATTGGGGAGATCTTCTTCTGAGGAGACACAGTGTGCCAGAGACGTGCTGTATTGTACTCTAGTGTTTGAAGTGCGAAAATGCGTCTTGAAAATCTTTTATAATTTACTAAATAGACAGGATTTAATTACAGATAAAGAATTGATACTTTTCCAGCCAGGTTACGAGAACATGGTGTCAGGGCTCAAATCGGAACTTCTTTGAGGCACAATTCGAGTTTTTGGCTTTCATTGTTTCTGTGGTGGTAGCAGAAGTAGTAAGAGGCGAACGAGTAGATTCTGAAGCCGTTTCAGACGCCACACCTTAAGTCAAAAATTTGTTCATAAATAAATTTTCTCTTATATTATTCTAAAACGTTTCTTACTTAATAAATGACCCTCGTATTTTTCTTTGTGCTCTATTAATGTTAATACACAGATAATGATACTATATTACTAACGTTGTCAATGATATTAAGTTCTCTCTTCACGGCTAAAATATTTTCATTTATAATTTGCACACTTGTTTTCTTACTTGAGATTAAATTGTTTGTTAACTCGTGTTTTATTTATGTGGATGGTGGTGCATTCTATTATGAAGTAAATGCGTTACTGTTGCATAATCACGAGAGTATCTCCCACCCCCAAGGGGACTTACATCTAGTAAGTACGTGTTTGGCAAACACGAGAGTTTGGTATTACTTCCACTTACTTGTGCTAGGCTCCTTCCTTTCTCTTTCCTGACCTCCCTTGGTCACCTCTGGTTCTTTTCTTTNGTCTAGGGTATCTTTCATTTTCCTCCTACTTCCTTGATATATTGTAATTCAGGAGGGTTTTTTGTGGGTGTGGTTGAGTCATTCGGCGAGTCCCACACGTGGGGAGTGTCATGTTGGCTCTCCTTAGTGCGTAACTGCATTTTCCCTACATGTACAAGATTTTAGGGCTCTAATGACCTCGATGTCGACGAGTCGTAAAGCCCCACACAAAAAAACAGTGTATCTCCAGGTAATCTCTCAAAAAAACGTGTATCAGTGTGACGGCAAGAAGTGCCAATTACAGTTACAAACATACATATATTTACATATTTACTCACATCCGTGCATTAAACTATTGCTCCTTCCTTTACATAATCAAGATGTTTTTATTTACCTTTTAAAAATTACGCAAGAAATATTCATACAAAAAGTCAGACATTAAATCAAATATTTAATCTTTACAGTACATAAACTCAAAAATAGTTAAAACGTGAGTATCTCACAAATAAAACAAAATAAGACTGTTCTCTGATTTTTCTCGATCGTCACAGCATTTAATTCTTCATTCCTGCAACTGACTTGACCATTATTTCAGGGAGCTAAAACAAAATAGATATGAAGTACTAACGTGACTACTTTAATTATATTATGGAGTTAATGTGAGTCAATTTTCCATGATTCATTATTTCATTTTCACTCCTTTATAAATATTCACCTTCTTTCTGCAAAAGACCTGTCAAATCTTGATAAAAATAAATATAAACAAACTGAGAGGTGGTGGGAAGAAGATAAAATGTTGTTATGCTTTAATAAATTGCTAAAACATTAACAAATAGGCAAGGTTTTAATTGAAGTCACATTAGATTTCTCGTGAAAAAAAGAGAATAAATATTACAGATTTAAGATAATCGGTTAAAATTACAATATTTCTTTTCACAATTTTTTATTTAAATACAGGGCTGAATATGTATCAAAGGTACTCGTAGAAACAGTCAAAGGAACCTTATTTTACATGGCACAATTTGACGAACATTACATAATAACTATTTCAGAACCCGCGAAGCATGAAAATTTTAGCTGCAGTTTTTTGATGTTGAAAATTACGGCACACGTTACAAAATATAAAGAATAGTAAAGTAAAAGATGAGAGTATAGTTTTGAATCTTAATTTCTTTCCTACCATGAAATCATAACTAAAACCTGAGTGACCAAGCCTTGAGATGAAAATTATATACGTAACTATTTCAGGACTTGATGCCAATAACCCATATGCATTCAATTATTCACAACCGACTTAAAAGAAATAATGCCATGTTTTACTGGTCTGTCTTCTTGAATTTTATCTCTTCCAGGTAAGAGATGGGTTTCCTATTCGGAAGGAAAAAAGTTGGTTTCTCTCTGGAAAAAGTGAAAAAATTGCCGATGCGGCGCTTTTGTCGACTTCCGAGTTCGTGATTGCACTTTTGACTAAGGAGTCAGATGGGGAAATAAACATGAGACTACCTTTATTCATTATCATCACAATGTGAGAGTAAGAAAATTGAACGAATGTTATTTTTAGTGAAATGTTATATTAGTTATTATAGCTTGCAAGTTGTTTCCTGCATTTTTGTTCTTCGATTCTGGAACGTCTACATAGTCTAATCGCAATGGAAGTGCTCCGGGGTGTAGGAGAGTCAACAGTGAGAGCAGATCCTCCTGGACAGTTTGTAACTTTTTTGAAAAATAAATTATAAATTTATCTTTTAATTTATTGTCGGTCTAACTGTCATGATGTTGATACAAGAGTTGTATACAGTCTAGACTATGTTTTTATTTGGACATCATCTATAATGGTAATGTTTAGTGCACCTCACGTTATGTTGCAAATATTTTGGGATTTCTTTAAGCTTAAATCTATCTCCAACATCTCAATTCCACCAATTCAATTCATATGCTCATTGTAACGCTGTTCTCTTCTTTCTGCATCAAGCGTATGGAGTGAGTAAAATTCGTGTTGCATTATTTTCGGTAAGTTACATGACTTGGAGTATAGAGAGCTCTAAAACCGTCAGTGGTATCCACTTGCGTTGTGGCGAAATAGTAGTTCCGAATCTAGTTCTGAGTGGGAAAATATGTACTTTTAGATTGTGGGAGTTATGCGAAATTAAAGGTATTAAACCGCGTACCCTCAGTTTAATTTACATTGGTATAATAATGCAAACAATTCTGTTCATACTGTAGAAAGTAAATTTATGTTAACATTTTGTATGAAGTTAAATTAATGGAAACTAGTTAGGTCACATTCTTTTTAATGACCTTGCCATTAATGACAAAAAATTAGAAAAGGAAATTAAGATTTCGTCCTTATCAACAGTCAATCCAATCTCAAGGGATATCTTATTTAGAGTTATTCACTGAAATACAACTATCGTGATGTGAGAAAATCTCATCATAAATTCAATAATGAATGCATTGGATTCGTCCCACTATTTTATGCGAGATCCACATTTTGTCAACAATGCTCTTGAGCACCGGACTTGAACAACGACAAATCCATGCTGCTTCGCAGAGCGCTAGCGTTAGAATGTTTAATTCCACACTCGATGAGTTACATTTAAGATATTTAGCAATCAATGTGTCTTTTCTGTGTTTACAAACCACGCTTAACAATTCTCCTCAACTCGGTTTAGCGCAGTCAACTACAGTCGACTTTTGGGGGTCGAGATGAAAGCCCGCGCAGCTGACTAGTTGAGGAAAGTCGACTGGACGCGTAAATGAAAAGCACCAAGTCTCAGCTACGAAATGTGGTTTTGGGTTGTACTTACGACAGAACCTGAACCGGCAACCAACAACCCCGAAGGCAATGGAGACCTTATCACCCTAAATCCACCCGCCAACCTGTTCCCTANCCAACAACCCCGAAGGCAATGGAGACCTTATCACCCTAAATCCACCCGCCAACCTGTTCCCTAATAATCAGGATCGAAGGTCTTCACAAATGTTGTCAGGTGTAAGATCTTCACGACAAAATACAAAAAAAGTTGCTTTTTTCTTTAGGAAGCCTTGACTTTGTCGATGCATTATCAAACATTTAAGTATGTATTCCTTGAAATTTATAATAAAATTATGTATACGGTTCTATAGAAAAAATGAGAACAAATTTCATTTCAAAACATCTGTATTATAAGAACTTAATCAAAATTGTTAGATCCATTCTCGAGAAAAATGGAAATATATTATTATATCCTTATTTTTTAAACTTACGCTCGCATAAAAGTATAAATTTGTATGAAAGAGTGAAGAAATTTTCAGAAATTAGTTATAAATTTATAATATTAGTTTAAGGATCATGTACAATTAAGATGAGAAATATTTAGAAGAATCATTAGTTATTCACAAGGAGTAATTAAAATGTGCCAACATATCCTTTCTCTCGCAATTGATTCACTATTCAAATTCTATTTGTAACATTCGATTCCAAACTAAATATAAATATCTTCTTCCTAAGAAACACATAATTTACAAGTTGAAATTTGTGAAGAATCTTTTCGTCGATATAGAAGTATCGAGCACTGCATCGAGAAAAGCAAATGCTATTGCATTTTATATCATTATTCTTCCAAAAAATATCCACTCGACGAGGATTTAGTTGGAGGTTAATCAACCGTTATTAGAATGTTTCGAATATCTTTTTGGAGTGTGGGCAATAAATATCGAACAAAATCTTACCCATTTTGTTTCGAATCAAGTTAACAATTTCTGAGTCTGGAGAACTTGTATCTTCTTGAACCTCGTCTTCTGTTGCATCAGGAGTAGGAGTACTACTGGTAGCTTTTAGTAAGATATTAGTTTCTTCATCTATATTGTCTAGCCTCAAGCTGTCTTGAATCTTCGGCTTGCATTAAAGATGTTGCTTTTAATCGACTGTACAACCGTGCTGTCGGTTTAACTAGTTCCATAAATCTGTCACGGTTGATACGGAACACCTGTAACAGGGCGTGTCAAAATTATATTGGCGTCAAGAAAAGGGTAAGGTGTTTTGAATCGTCCTTTTTGATCCACTATACAGTTATTCTACTTCTTATTTATCTGTAAAATCTATCGCTATTGCATTCAATGTCCTTCGAAGATAGGTTCCCATAGTTCTTTAAACTGAATATCACCCTCTCTTTGTAACGACCTTAAGATTTTTTTCTTGAGAAATTAAATTTGTTTCTTGTGAACACACACTACAACAATTGAGTTTGATATAACTACCAAACAACACATTTAGCTCAACAGGCAACCCACACTAAAGGTCTTGGTCTTAATGTGTCAGGATCAAGTAAGTTATTTCTGAGCCAAAAGGCTACTTGCTTCAGCCGACGACAAAACATAAAAAAATTATATATGCAATCAGTCGAACCTAGTCAGCAAACCACCAACAGAAGATGCGTCATTCCTCCGCAAACTAGCTGATCTAACAGGCATTACGGAGTACAACTATAAAAACAACTATATACGGAGTACAACTATGTAAACACGCCAACGCTCAAAAAGTTTTTTCGACGTGGTTCCATGGAAATCGTCTCATTGTAAACACTGACAAAACAGTCTATGTCATTTCAAAATAGTATCACAAAATCTTTACCCCAAGTTTCTCTTTCTTTCAACGAAACAATTAAAAACTGTTACGAATACAAAATTCTTAGGTCTTCATATTCAACACAACCTCAAATGGAATTATCACATTGACAATCTTAATTCCCAATTAAGCAAATTGTGTTACGCATTCCGAATCTTAGTTAACGTAGATAGTTCACGTATTTCCCGTTGCATATATTTTGCAAACGTTTACTCCCGTTTACGTTACGGCATTACCTTCTGGGGCAATTCCGGTCAGAGTATTCAAACTTTCAGAATTCAGAAGAGGATTTTACGGTTAATTTGTAAATCTCACCCCCGAAACTCTTGTAAACCTTTATTCAACTTACCTGCATTTATATTTATGAAACGGTCGTGTTTGTTAAGTTCGAATTACTGAAGTGCCACCCTTTCTTTATACGAAACAGTCTCGTTCACGAACACTATACTCGCAATAGTAATAATATTCATCGCCCTAGAGTGTCAACCACTTTTTGCCGAAAACAACCGTATCATTCAGGAATCGTTCTATATAATTCCCTGCCCAAGAATATAAAAGATATTATGAAATTGATTCTCTTCAAATCCGCGGTTAAAAACTACCTCCTGCACCAGTGCTTCTACACTGTAAAAGAATTTATTGATTTTAATAAAAGTTAAATCCGTCTTGTACTTTATCGCGCCATTGCTGTAGTACTTTTTAAATAACATATAACAATTTCAAAAACGATTTTCTTGCATGATTGTGTTGTCTTATGACTCATATTAATTTAGTTTTATGTGTACTCAACTTTGGCACGGTTGTGTACATTAAATCTGTAGCCCCATCTTGGTCCGGGTTTTACTCCGGTTTTCTTTCGGGTAGAGACGGATTTCTTATACAGGTTCTCTAGGATTTGTCTAGGGGCGTGTTTATTGTAATAATAAATCGTGAATTTAGTGTTATTTCAATTCTTATGATTTTTAAACACTATACTCAGAATAATCTATAGTTCGATAATAATTTTTACATGTAAATTTTTTGCGTTAAATTACAAACATATTGACACTATTAGTATTATAACTCGCAGCTAACTTTTTATCTTATCTAGGAACTTTTGCTGAAATTTGTGAATCCGCCTCTGCCTTAGGGCCCTTGATCGGAATTGATGGGATGGTCCCTTGTTTACTTCCGGAGAGTAAGATTAGTTTCTTGTCCTCCACGTGGTCATACGCAGTTTCTACTGTTTTTTGACAATACATTTATTATTATTTATAAAACTAAATACAGGAATTCAGACATGTGCGCTGGCATTGGTAATGATGCCTCTTTCATATGGGCGGGTACTAGCAGTTCATTACGCGTAGGTGTAACCACGGGTAGGGTGTAGTTAGGGTGACTGTTACGTAGTCATTTATTTTTATCACACACCGTGAAGCTGTGTGAAGTGTCCGCGAAGAGACTATTCTAACCCCAGATCAACGCAAGTGTGAGATAATCTAGTTTCATATATCTCATTTATAGCGAAGAACGTTCATAATTGTTGCCAATTAAATGAGTCAACTACACCGGAGATTCTGCCACATTCGGTATTCATGTTCAATCTATCGTGACAGAATCGAACTACTTTTTGATCGCGTAACTTAGAACTAAAATTGCTCGCGTAAATTCTGTAATATAACTCCAATTTTATTTTTTCTCATATTTTGTTATTCCCTGAGAATGTTATCCTTTACTGCTGGAGATTTGACAGAATTGGTAAGTATCCTCTGTTCTTTATTTTCACTGATACAATCGAGAAAAAGGTTTTTAGAAAACACCAATTTCCCATTTCACATCTTTAAGGGTGACTTTTCGTTTCTTAGCGGACATTATCGATAATTTTTCGTGTCACGCTCTTCCCAACCCTCACCTCTAGGGTTGTTGTACGCCTCATGTGGTCGGAAAGGTACATAAAGTCTTTGGAGATACAATTATTAAGCTTTGAGGATGTCACTACTATTTTAAGCGGCCCCAGAAACTACGATTTCAACACTAATATCGGACACCGCCAACGCAAAGGGTGTTCATTCCTTATAGGGGGTGATCGTATACTTATCTGGTAATGAGGGTGTCACTTCACTTCAGCGGTCCCAAAAATGACATATTCAGCACTAATATCGGTGTTCTTTATCTTGGTTACCTGACCTACAATCTCACCCCTACCCCAGGGATATAAGGGGTATATTATCTGCAATGAGGACAGATTGTTAACTTTCAAAGCATTGGGGACGCTCTTATCCATCTCAAGGACACCGAAAAATTTTATTTTGAATCTAATATCGAAATTTACTATTATTTTTCATGGCATCCCCTTCTCACCCCTCCCTAGAGGCGCAAGAGATGTCTTACGCCCATGGTTCTCGTTGTCATAGTCAGTCATCTGTGTATAAAGTTTGGTTGGAATTTCTCCAAGCATTGTAGAGTCACGGTGGGATACATACATATAACATTCCCCCATTTCACGTAAAACGATTTTCATAAAATATTTACTTAGAAGATGTCTGCACCCTAAAAGGTTCCTAATGTGAAATGTCAAGTTCTTAGATTTGTATACTTTGTAATTTCTGAGACTTCGTAATTACTCAGTCAGTCTTGTTTCAGGAAAACCAAGATTGTGGTCAAGCCGTCATCGCGATAGCGAGTACAGCGCTTAAACAACCGGAACTGAAATATACCACGTCGGAAATAGAAACTTTAGATTAGTATGGACTTGCCAAAATTTCGACAGTATCGCATGAATAGGAAATTCGTGGTTGTTTCAGATCATAGCGCTCTCACGTTTTTAATGAAAGCACACCGGCTGAACGACCGTTGTTGCGGTGGTCGATCTGGCTTCAACAGTTCGATTTCTATATTCGATATTGCCTCTGCAAAGAAAACATTACTGCGGATTATCTAAGTAGACTGCGTAATGGGGAGAAGAAAGACGATTCGTATTTTGAAATGAATTCACTAACTGAAATCGAAGTCCCGACCCCGAATTTAACATTTAAAGGAACTAGAAAATATCAGCTGAACGATATTAAAATTCAAAAAATAATGTTTAAAGAAACAGATTTTTGTGAAGAAACCAGTAGAGAAGAGTTTTTAGAAAATCAAGATCGTTTGTAAATTCTTAAGGGAGTACTATTGATTAGTGTCCAACAGACCAACTCAGTTTAAAATTTGGGTTCCAGATTACGCCGTGAGTACGTTGGTATTGTTCGTGCACGTAAAGTTTGCCCATTTCGGCAGTAAAAAGATCACAGCGACATTGCAGGAGGGGTTGTATTAGAAAAATCTAAGACGAATAGCGCGTAAGATAATTGCTAGATGTTACATATGCACGATCAAAAACCATAAAGTGAATGAATAAAAACTGTAGAAAAATATTTTGTTCTATATACTTCCGTATTTCTAATAATGATTCTGTATAATTATTTTGGATAGATTACATCAAATTATGAACTTGTCAATCCAGGACAAACAGCGTCTTAACTACAAACGTTTCAACACCCGATCAAGGAAAGTGTGTGACAAAGAGAGTTTATACCAGGAATTGAGACTTTTGCGTGATACTTTCCGCAATAATGGCTACAACAACAAAGCCATGAACAATACCCTTAAACCTATCAATAATGTTCGTACGGAGGATGTAGAAAACCGTTGGTTCTCCAAAACCGCCCTACTCCCATATGTTGAAGGAGTAACTGGCACGGTTGGTAAAATTCTAAAGAAACATGTTGGGTAAAGTGAAAAGTTGGGTAAATCACTTGTCAAAGTTAAAGACAAGTTACCCCCTCTCGCGTCCGCTGGTATTTATTCCATACTTTGCAGTTGCGGTCGCGAATATATAGGGGAAACCGGACGAACTGTGGAAGAGAATGAGGGAACACGCTCGACAATTTAAGTTTGGTAGGACAACCAAATCAGCCGTGGCCCTGCATGCGATCGTAGCAGGACATGACTAATATTGAAGGCGCCCGTATTGTTACTAAAAAGGACCGTTAGTGGCCCAGACGAATCAAATAAGCCATGGAGATTGCCAAAATACCGAATAATCTTAATGTTGATCATGGCTTGATCCTGAACAGCGCCTGGAGATGTGGAACTAACTCCCCCTGAGCGTTTTACCGCGCTCGGGCGCCAAGTGCGGAGTGACCCCATACCCGCCCCACCCGCTCCCGCTCCGGACCGCGCTCGACCAATCAGGATGATGCCCCCCCCCAACCGAATCTATATAACAGACGCGTGACTCGTTCGACCTCGCAGAGTACGACAGCGACTTAGGTCTGTACGACTCTGACATTGCCCTGAAGAACGCCACAGCATATGATGGCCGAAAACGTTGGCAGTTGTATCTACTAAGACGAGGTTTGTCCCGGACAGACAAGTTCACACTGACTCCGACCGCGGAAGTCTACGTTTACATTTTACATCAAATTATGTTGGTATGAAAGTCGGAAGGAATGTGAAAATATTGAATTGGATTTTGTCCAAATAGTTTGGTATAAAGTTTTGTGGAAAAGTGTTCATTTTAATTATATAATGAATTTTGCTGCACGCAGAGCCTTACCCTCGAAAAAAATTGTAAAATGAATGATAATTTTGTCTATTTCTTTTGTTTAACGTTAACTTGTTAATATCAATCCATTTATCTGAATATGTAATTTATAAATTTATTTGAGACATTAATTTAAAGTGTGTGTACAGTCAATTTCAAGTGTTTTTCTCTGTTCTAAATTGGCCAGAAGTGTCTCATGAGTCAGAAATAAAAAGTGACAAGAACTGAATGTGCAACTAATGCTAAAACCGCAAAATGACAAATGACACCCAGTGTACAAGTGACGATTGGAAATTAATTCCATACTAGGAATGAAAATACGCTCTGGGGATGGCGTGTGAGAGTAATATTTACCTCCCCGAGTGTTAAATATGGAAGATTTATACTCGACGCACCTGAAAGCTTTACGAACGCGCCTGGTTGTCCGACCAGCCGAAACTACATACCCAATGAGACATCGACGACGTCATTCCCTCTCTACTTCTGGAAGCGACTTGCGCGGAGGAGGTGCGGCGGAACGGCAGTCTTACAGTATCACGACGGCAGTGAAGTACCACGACGAGTAGTAACAAGAGCGGCGGCAGTAGCCAGCGAAGCGAGAGGACGGGCGAATCGTCGTCATAGTAAGCGGCAACGTGTTTCGGGCAGTCCGAGAGTAAGAGTTGGCGAGGTTAGATTTTTTTTTTTTTTTGGTGGGGCTTTAGGGCTCGTCAACATCGAGGTCATTAGAGCCCTTGGCGAGGTTAGATGCAGGGCATCGCACTCAGTGCACCGCGTCACCAAGTTCGCAGATGCTCTGTTCAGTTGCGTCGTTGCGGAAACGCCTTATGCAAAAATGCTCGAGAAACATTGTATTTGTAAGTTGTGGTTGCAATGTTTATAATTGTTCACGTTTACAAGTTATTAATAAATGGATCTTTTTTGTTACAAACATCATCTTTGTGTAGAATCTTTCTTCTAGTGCCTTATTGAAAACTATGTGGTCTTTACGATATTAGGAAAGTTCATCCCAAGTAATGGTTCTCAAACAGGGGCCCGAGAGACATTTGTCATTTCAAAGAACTGTTGATTCACATGTTTAACTCTAATTTTTTTCATGTGTAATTGAGATAAAAAGGTTCAAGTTTTGGCAGATGCGATTTGAGCGTTTTCAAAACGACCAATACTAGTTTTGGACGTTCAGCTATTGCTTGATTTTCCAAAAATGTGTAATTTGCAAACAGTAACAATATAATTCGCAAACTAAGAAAGCAGTAAATTCGGGAATGAAGCACTTAATTAGCATTAAAGCACTAATTACTGTATATATTAAAAATGTATTCTGAGTTATGTTGCCTGCCAGCTTAATGGACGTCAACGGATGATGCAGAATCGTGGGAATGTAATAGTCGACGGCAAGATTTGTGACTGATCTTGAATTCAAAATCTAAGAGAACGAAACTAAGTAGAAAAAGGAATAGTTTTTTTCAATTAACCTTTTTGATGAATATGCGTTTGGTGATTTTACGACATAAATTATCTCTATATTTCGTGCAAGCAAATATCGTTACTTTTGACGACTTTCACTGAACAAGATATGTGGTAAACGTTAACCCCTCTCACAATTATATTATTTATATATTGTAATAAATTTTGTATTTTTTAATAAAATCTTGTATATTTTGTTTTGTAAGTATAATAATTTTTGTAAATGTATTTAAATAATGTATTTTATCATTTTTTTGTATTGTGTGATACAGAATTTAGTAGGCTTTGATTCTCAGTTTTTGACACAAAATTTACGCAACAATGTGTGTAAGCTTAAATACTGCGGGTAGGTTGGAGATTTTGGCAGTGTGCTCGACAATAGGGAGAGGTGAGGATGAACAGCATTGGTACAGAGAAGTGAGTGGATTTTGTTTGGTTTCCATGTAATTTTGTTTCTTTTATGTATTCATTTTTTGCATTTTTATAGTGACGCGCTGAGGAAGACGTATTAACGTCGAAACGTAGGCAGAAATTCTCGTTTCAGTTCTGCGCAAGGAAACCTGGTAATGAAATTCTCAACAAATTCAGCTCCGAATGCGGAGGTCTTTACCCAGCTTTGTTAACATAGTAGGATGCTTAAGTTTTCAACTTAACTTTCCGACGCTGCACTTATTGTCATCGAGTACGTTAATGGATATGGCCCTGTGGACGAAGACAAATATACTTTTGCATTCTTGATAAATTTATTTTCAGTGACTGTTCTCACAGCACCTCCACTGACAATTTCTGCACTTTGGTAACGTTTAGGAATGACTAGCCCTCTTCCATTCTCCCTTGAAACTCTCCGGGAAAACTAAGACCCTGGCTTGCTTTAACAAAACCTGCGGTTTCCCGTATGTTTTGAACATGTTATAGCACCGTTGAACAATAACTGCAGAAATCATTCTATCATTGTAGAAAGTAAATCACAGAGAAATAACTCAATAGTCTTTACACCGTGAGCGAAAAAGAGAAATGCAATAGCGCACAAGGAAAGTGACGCTATCAGCTGCACATGGTCACGAGTTTTTCGAAATGCTATGACGCACCCAAAGTCACATGCCATCGTCTCTGAAAATTGCTATTGTAATTGAATGTACTTCATCCGTCGCCACTCACGCAACTATTTCAACAAACCAGCAATACAAACAGCTCCCATCGATGCTATAAATATCCAACGTGTAGAGGTAACGTATCAGGCATGTTTTATCCAAACCTCCTCCTTTGTATAGAGGGCAAACGCTATTTTGTTCAGTTAGGGAAACTTCCTCAAGTAGGATGTTACTGGCTCAATTGATACTCCTGGAAACAATATTATAAATAATGACAGAATTCCCTTCCCAAAAATCTAAAAGATATAAATAAATCGAATCTATTTAAATCCGCGGTTATAAACTTTTTAATGTGCTATTGTTTCTATAATGTGAAAGAATTGACAGATTTCAATAAATGAAGTTAATGAGTGTTTCAATTTCTTAATAAATAGTTTTCCACATGACTTCGGATGATGTATGTGATGGTAATATCTCTTATTCTTTATCACGCCACTGTCATTGTAATCTACATATGGATTAAATTCCTTTTTAATACATGTTGATTTTTCTCCCTTTGTTTTTTAATACTTTGTTCCTAACTGTACGCAACCTTGGCACGGTTGTGTACATTATCTTTGTAACCCCATCCTGGCCCGGGTTTTCCTCCGTGTAGTGACGGATTTTCCTCGGGTGGGTATGTCATTAATACTTTTGTTTCATTAATCTCTAATCTTTACTGCAGTAATACCTACAATTTATTTTGAATAATAAGTGGATAACAGTAGGTATTTATTAAATAAAATCTTTTATAACTATTGAATCCGCCACTGCCCATGGGCCCTTGATCGGAATTGATTGGATGGTCCCTTGCTTGTCTCCGGAGAGTAACTTAGTTTATTGCCCCCCACGTTGTCTTACGAATTTTGCAACTGATTTTTTGACAAAGTTTATAAATATTAACAGCAAGAAATATGACTTGTGACTTTGTAAGGTCTGCCCATGGCCAGCTCCTCTGTTTGAGATACTCTTCCTCGTTTTTCTTAAGGGTTAACTATCGCTGCGTACAAAATGATTCATTGTGGAGATACGTCTCGTTATCTCATCATGTTTATGAACGCAATCAAATATTTATTTTTCAGTTAAAACTGAACCTAACAAATTGCTTTCAGAACAACAAAACTCAAAGAAAGTTTTCTTTGATGTCATTTTCATTATCATCATCATTATTATTTTCAAAAGAGTTTTTTTTTCTGATTCTGCTAGTTATTAGGATTAACTTCCACAAAACTGTCTAGTCCACTAGACAAGCAGAATATTCTTTGACTGAGTGTTCTCCAGGTATGAACAACACACGTTCAATCTAGTGAAATAAAACTTATCGTGGTTCACAAAGATACCACTCTTTCCACGATTACTCAAACCTAAACAATCATCATCAACAAACTTCTCGTGGTTCAAAAAGGTATATGCCATTTCTAAGACCATTCGATCAAACAGCTATCATCAATACAACATCCCTCATTATCAAGCTTCTTATCTTATGTGAGTGTTCATCATACATAACACAATCATCATTGCATAGATATTAGTTCTTCCTCGCTCTTGTTCATTTATATTTGCTACCTTGTTTCAGGCTAATTTTCTGTTCACTTTTTAGAATCCTCTTCAGTCTTGCGTAAACAAATGTTATTCTTAATCCTTCTTGTATGTACATGTGTATCATTAATTTTGCCACTAATTGAAATATTTCTATGTATTGACAATACGTAAACTAGTCTTTCTACAAATAATACAATGTATTATCTTTAATTTATGTGATGTTATTGGCTCATAATTATTCTCATTACTTCGCATTCTTAATACAATTCCAACCAAGTAGGTGTAACCACAGCATCATCAATTCATGACAACGTATTCATTGCACAGGTGATTCGGGAGAGTTGAATTTGTTTAATCATTACAAGCGAGTTTCTTTCATGTTTATATATCATTTTTTTTCTAGTGTTGTACATATTCCTTTATGCTATCTCAAATGTATTGAGTACACTCAATGTCAATTACTGATACTTACTATTTATCTTGTAATTCTAAGAGAATTCCATGGAAATATTTTTACTTCGTTATATACTATGTTATAACGCATAGACAACATTATATTGTAAGCATGAATATAATTTTTCTTCTGAATTCAAACTCAAAATAGACCTCGAAACTTGTATTAATTCTAAGTTATTGTCACTTAACTTCTAAGTAGGCATTACTGTGCTAAGGAACCAGGATACAATTTTTCATCAACTACAGTGTTAGTGCTAGTTCTAGAAGCAAACAGTGTTTGTGAAACAAGTGACTAACATGTCAAATGTCTTGAGGTCAGTTAGTTTTGACATTTGTGTGTGAACTACAATGCAAAACCGCTAGCCCCTGAGCTGTGTTAAGACATTTTTTAAATATCGTACCATTATACAAAGGAACAATCTGTAGACTACATGTTCTGTGTGCCAATTGAGTGACATCTTTCAATTGTAGAGCTTCCATGATCAATTTCTTCAAATCTCATAGGTCCATTCAAAATTTACGCCTTTGAGTGAAAGAAAGTGAATAAAATGTTTGGACTACCTAATTAACAAACGAATCTATTATTAATTATCCACGCTGCATTTCCCCGTCAGAACAATCCAAAATTACTTGACATTATTTGCTACCCAATTGCACTACGTACAATCGATAACTAACCTGTGAAATCACGACGTCCCACCATCGATCGACCGATCGATGCTACAAAGCGAACCCCGACAGGTGGACACTCGCTCACTTGCTGCACGTCGCGCCATCAGTCAACATCTCAACTCAACTTATCTCTTCTCATCTGGCGCCATGCCACAACGTCTACGGTCATATATCCTAACCGCGCCTTACATCACCGGCCCAGCAGGATACCATGACCGTAACAACATGTAACCGGCCCGCGAGACAACTTCACGGTCAAATCGCTCCACACACCGCAGCATGGTTGGCTGCGAACTGCACTCCAACCGTCCAACATCATCAACTCAACATTAACCCAATGCCATCCAAGCTGAATCTCTGAAGAAGCGGATCGTCTCACCTCATCCAAGTATCTCACCTGAATTTCAACTTTGTATTTTTTCATTACTTTCAACTTAAATGTTTCATGTTATTAAACTGTTTTGTTGACATTCCAGTTTTTAACCACCACCTCATCCTGCATGCAAAAGGAATTTCATCTAAAATTTTTGTACAATATATTTTATACGTATCTTAAAAATGGTGCTACGTACGGAAATGAAGTTCAGCAAACACAAAATTTAGTGTACAATAAATATATTTGCATTAATTTTTCCAATATTTGAATTTTTGGAAATCGGAAGCGGAGCGCGGGCACACAATGAAATCAGAATATACTGTCAAGAAATAGATTATTTTTCCAACATGTTCAAAATCAATTTTCAACATCGATGCATCAGTTTTTTCGTGACTTATCGCGAGAACAAAATTCATGACACACATACATACATGCAATAAAGGGCATCTTCACGAAAATTAGAAAATAGAATCTTCTGAAGCCAATTTGTGAAGATCTAAAGATCTCGTATTTAGTATTAGAATATTTTGAGATTAATTATGTTGAATTATGTGGGTTTATAATTCTTTTACTTTCTGCATATTTGAAAGTAAAAATCGGGATCAATCACTATCAATAAGTGTATGGCAAAAACAGATTAGGATGTGAAGTGATAAGAATAAAATAAACGGTTAGAAATAGAATGATTCCACAAAAAATAATAAATAATTATATAGGAATAACTACCTGCATTAGTCAGTGGAAGCCTACAAAAGCTTTCGAAGAATAATCACATAGTTTTGTCCTAAATCCTAATTATTATACCTTCATTCTAACCTCACTTTATGGTATTAAATGTTTAAAAAAATTAGGAGTTTATTGTCCGGAAAAGTATTTACGAATAATTTCCCATCTATTCCCAAATCTGATCTTTTGGTGTTGTTAGGGGGATTATTTTATTTGAGATGTAACATTTATTAATATTATATTTATTAATAATAGCAACCTATGTCACATATCAACCCTTCATTTAGGTTAAATATTTAAATTAATTATTAAGTAAAGGGTAACAACTGAGGCAACAAGTTTTCCTCGTCATTCTAATCTTTCTGGGCATCAGTCATCCTCTCATCAGCTTTTGGTGAGCATCACGGGCAATTCAAGTCGAGAAAGAGACGAGGATGTGGAACGAAGTATGTTACGCAGTTATATATAAGCGATGATGGTGTGAAGAATTCACTGCATACTAGCTTATCACCAAACCCGGGTTCGATTCCCGATTGGGTCAGAAAAAATTGTACCTTTTCACATTAATGTCCCAGTTCATATAGCTGTGACTACTGAAATGCGAATCCTTCTTCCTCTATCCTACTCGTAGTATCAATAACTCTAATTATTACTAACTCCTTCTTCTAACACCTCCACGTAGGCTAAGTTGTTGGTAAACTCAGCTAAGTGGACCACGTACTAACAATAGCCGACCACCCAACTCTTACCTCCTATCGCTCCATGTAGATAAGCTTCAATAGCACGTTACATTTCCCATTTGAAAATACGCAATAGAGATCCACTGAATATGTTTTCAACCCTGAAGAATGTCAAATAAATTAGACCAAAACGTCAAGTTGAAATTGTTGAAATCATTTCGTGACCTATAGATAAAAAAAATATTTCCCAGTCAATCCAATGAGATCAAAAAATGAAGAGTCATGTAAAAAATTAAAACTATTGAGTATAAATTAAGTTATTTATTTACACCTACATAATCATGATATTTGATCATGTCAATATTTCAGTATGATTGGTATGAAACCTGTCGCAAGCAATCAAGTATCACGGAAATATTTTGAATGACCTTCACAGACCTGGTTGTCTATAATGATATAGTCAAAGTCACAGTATATCTCGTTGGATAGTATCCATCGCATAGAAATTTCGAGTTCTTTTTGTAAAAATGTGATAAATTACTTTTGTGAAGGCCTGCACAGAAAACTCTTCTCATGTCATTGGCCTATTTCTTAATAGACCACATAAATTGGGAATAGAGTGTCACTTTTCTATGAAGTGTTTTCTTCTGTCGGAAATTTATTTAAACTTTTCTCATAATGATGTATTAGGAGAAATCTACACATTAATGCAAGTATTCATTAGATTAGTCAAACTTGTTTCTTCATCCAAATGCACTCAATATAGGTATACTTTGCAGGTATTTTTCTCCTTGTAGATAAAATATACCTTTACTGAGGGATGGTCATCATTGAGTGAGGGAAAAAAACAATAAAAGGGACACAAAGTGCAAAAGAGGTACTATCAGAAGTTAGTCCTACAAGATGAGAAAAGCCGATGGTGGAAATATAATGCGGCATTTCTTTAACTCCCAAACATGCTACGCACAGGTCATTATAGTACTGCAACATGGATATGGATCCCTTGTGGATGTCGCTGCCGATTACCTGGCTTCTCTTCCCCATCTACAGTCCACTAAAAAGAAGCTGGTGCCTTGCGAGCGCGTGCGACACAAGCAGTGGACTATAAGAAATTGTTCGTAGAGATTTTGAACTGTGTGAGAAATTACGCTTTAAGATATTGGACGTCGATGGCGGTTCTCTTGGCCTTAAGGACTCTATCAGCGGCAACCGCACTCTGCTACTGCCATCTCCGCGTAGCTGAAGCGATATGTGAGGACCCCATCCTCATCGAGGAACAACATGGAGATGGGATCGAGGCGTGTCGGCACGCAGCATGCTCGGCCCACGCGCTCGGGAGCCACGCTGTGGAGAAGTGTCTGCAGGACAGCATGTTTGGTGGGCGAGAGATGTGCTGCCACGGGGAACTGGCAACGTCCCAAGCATTGGTACGCCTGAAAAAAACGAACAAGCAAACATACAAACAAAATGATATGAGCTGGAAACCCACTGGCGTGTCGTGGTGTGTCATGACGCTGTCTGTCGTGAGGATGAGCGAGCATATTAATCTGTCGTGTTGAGAAGCGCATTGGTTAGAAACACACTAGCGTATCGTGATGTGGCATGAAGCGTGGTTAGCTTATCGGTTTCATACATTTAGAGTGATTGGACTATATCGCGGAGTCTCGTGTCGTGACGTGTTATAAGCCCCACCACCGCTCTTACGCGATCGGAAGCGAGTTCCACGCGACACGACTCAATGCGTCACGACATGACACTCCACGATAGTGTGTCTCTAACCATACTAAATGTATGAAACCGATATGCTTCTGACGCATCACGAAATACTAATGTTTCAAGCCTTCAATGTTGGACAGTGGCAGCGGCCTTTGAGAAACCAGAATTGGAGGGATGTGTTTTTACGGACTACCAAAACTATCGAGGGGTCTTGTCCACGAACTTACTGCTTTTTTAAATTGGGGCTTTACGACTCGCCGACATCGAGGTCATTAGTGCCCTACAAACTTACTGCTGTTGTTACCCCTGTTTCCCGTCCTCATATAACATGCTATACGCAGCATGCGCGTGTCTTCACTTGTTGCTGAAGTGTATGATTCAGTTTACAATGTCACATGGTATTCAGTGTGTATAATAATTTTGAAAATGTGTAGGACATAAAATTAAGTTTGTATAAATTGTGTTTATAAATCCATACGCTTATCGTTCCAAATGGCTGAAATGTAATAAATATTTCTTTTTCAAAGGTGTATGATCTCCTACCTTTTAATATCTATCACTGTGTTAGACAGTATTTGAATGTGTACATCATCATATATTCGCTCCCGTGTACGACCGCTACGAAGGAAGTTCCATAGGACCTTCTGGAAAGAGTTGATGATGATGAACTAGGTCTCAAACTCGACACCTCACGGTCTAACTACGAAGAGAGAGAGACCGAATAAAAACTACCACAGTTGGGCGCAGTCAACCTTTCAAATAGTCTTTTATATTATTCCATTTAGGCTCGGTTACACAAAGTGCGAGTAAAGTACAGAGAAATCAATCCAGAGTAAATTTACTGTTTTATACTCGTGAATAACCTTAGAGCGTTTATCCAAGATTGTGAAGGAGTTACTCTCGAGTATTTAACTCTCGATTTGTTACTTCAGAATATTCCCGTAGAACATGTTATATCGTCGTTTCTCAAACAAAGTGACGTCACATAACCAAGCAACGAAATCAACATACCTGGAAAACATATATTTCTTCCAAACTTCATCACTTACATGCACAGGGAAAATTTTAATAAATACTACAATTATACTCACCTATCAGAGGTATGATCCAAATTATTTTAAATTCCTTTCAGTAAGGAGAGTGTTGAGTATTTACTCAGGTGAAATCTTACAACAATATCGCGCCGTGGCTGCGGTAAAAAATATTCTCATCGCTGGAGTTTTCTCTAAAGTCAAGCGTTCGTAACCTCAACAACAATTCGCTCTGTATATATTTTATGTTATTCCACAGATAACGATGGTACTCCGCTAAATTTCGTCAAGTAAATTTACTCTCTAATCTACTCTCGGAGTACACTGTGCACTCTGCAGTAAGGTGTTGATGAATCGCTGCTTAATTTTATTCCAAACATAAATCCAAGAATCTTTTTACCGGTGGAATCATCCCACCGACATTTAGGATTTTTAAAATAATTTTTACATAGAAGAAAAGGTGAGATTTGCTTTGGCATTGTAGCCATAAAAGCACTATTCTATTCTTTATTTACTTATCTTTTTTACCTTCTTTGGGTTCTTTTCAGGAAGAGGGCTATTTTAATATTTCATTTGTACTACATATTTAAATATAATATTAAAATTCAATAAACCAATAGAACTATGAAAATAAACTTTTAAATAAACAAATCAACTAAAATAAAATTAACCAACCCAAGAAATCGACAGAAAATTATTTTTGACTACTTGGCTTGAAGAAACTCCTCCAGTGGAGGAAGCAGCCGAAATGTGTAGGCGAAGCCACAGCGGTGACATGTAACCTTCCGCAGGTCGGGCTGCAGCCGCTGGAGCCCCACAGCTGGCCTTACGCATTTGCCACATCTTGCTGTAATGCATGTTAATTCGTGGCCAGATGCATCGACGGTCTGATTTCGTCGGTCCCGATGAACCTCAGTTAGTCTTCCCCTGATCTGTCGCGAAAGCAAATTCACATACGCCTTGTTACAAGGTTCCATGTATTTTTTGTACGTGTCATGGACACAATGACGTTCTTTAATGAGTTCCTTCGTATCCTCGTTTACGTCAAGTGGGCGAATCGGCGTGCGCAAAACAGTGGTTGCCGTTTCGCTAGATTTTAAAATAATGTCACTGGGATTTGCGATGACTCGATCGAGTGTGCAGGGGTCCAGTGACCGTAATGCTTCAGCTTTAAACTCGGTGGTTTTTCGTTGTTCCACTAAGTTGCTGAATTGACCCCAGTTCACCTCGCGGGCCACATGGATGTCTTAACATGGGGGTTGGTTCCAAGACAGCGTGCCGAGCACTGGTGACTCGAGAAAATGGTCGGTGCGTGGCAAGGTAACCAATAACCGAAAAACAACGTCTCTTCGAGTAAGAGCAAAGTCAATTATGCTAGAGTCACTGCTCCCTGGTCTCTTCGGCCTCGGAGTCAGTGTCGTGAAGTAGCCATTGTCTCTGCGGGTTTTACTAAGACTCTAAACAACCGCCACCCGTACCTTTTGCTCGTCCTGTTATGCCAGTCTGCGTGTTTGGAGTTCCAGTCACCGAGTAATAAAACTATTATGAATTTTCAACGCCTCCAGATCTATGCAGTCCCACTGCTTAGATCCGTAACATGACTTCATTACTAAAGTGTGGGACCCTACCTGAGTCATCACTGCCACAGTCTCTAGATCCTAGAGAGCTGGGACTTCAACAGCATTCTGAGCGATATCAGTCCTCACAGCGATGGGAACATTACCACCAGAAGTGGTCGGGTAGTCGTGACGATATACAGCGAAACCTGGTGGGCTGAACTCCATACCCGCCATCAAGTTGGTTTCTTGAAGTGCCACCACGTCGACTTTATAATTTTGCAGGCAGCGGATCTATGCATTTACCATATCAGTGTCACGCATTGACCGCTTGGTGCTCCATGTCATTACTGTGAGAGCAGAATCTCGACAAGTGAATCTAGGGATCGCCATTTCTGCTTATTTGCAAGTTGGAGACTTCCTCCTTCAAAGATGTAATCTTATTTTTTTTCCTCCACGTGGTCATACGCAGTTTGTACTGTTTTTTGACAATAAATTTATAATTTAAATTTATTAATTGAATCATTGAGTATGGAAGTTTGAGTGGGTGGTTGGGCTGTGGAGGGCTGGCTTCGTGGTAGGGTGTCACAGCTGAGAAGCTCATTTCCGTCACTCAACGCGCGACGCTGAGGTGAAGACACCGTGCGCGTGAGTTTGGCTCAAGCATACACCTCTGCGATCGCTCTGGGCACCCCGTCCAGTTGGCCGGATGAGACCTTCCATAGTTGCAGCATTGTGCCTGTGAGATCTGGCCACACTGTGGACACTCAGCTGAAGGGTGATTTTCTCGACCCCTGGGGCAGCCGACGCACCTAGCTTCGTAGCCACAGCTATGTCGGTCATGGTATCACTGTTGACAATTGCTGCAGTGGAGTGTAAACACTTTCCGCAGTCTCTCGAAAGAGACTTGAAATACCGAACGTGTAACACCTGGTGGCTGAGCTCCACAACAAAGCGGTTCACTTCAGCCTCATCCAAGGATGCAGAGCTTAGCACACTATGTGTAAAACGCCTTAACCAGGTACCTTTGGCTTGTGTGTATGGCTACAGCAACCTACCCCTTCGCCAGCGCCACTGCGGTTTCATGCGCTTCAGGTGAGGCGCAGACCAGTTGGTACTTGCCTCTCTAGAAACCTAAACAGACTTCACCGTTCGAAAAAGGACTGCCTCCTTGGCAACCACATTTGCGGCCGCCGCTTGGAGATGTGACTGCAGGATGACAGGTGGAACATATATGCAGCGCCGGCCGCTCAGGAGGGCCTGAGTCCAAAGTTTTGCGTGGGCGGCGCTTTGTCGTCTGATGAAGCTTTCCCCGGTGGATTGCGATTGCGGCGAAATCCGACAACTGTGAACTCCACCTGACTCATCGTCGTGGGAGGAAGGAGTTTTGGTGGGGATTGTTGACTCTACGCCAGCTCTCGTTGGGTCACTTACGGAGCCTGCACCGAGCTCGCCGCTTCCCCCAGGGTTGCTCGAGAAAGCGATATCTTCTCCCTCCGAGTCGCTGGCCATCTTCCTGAAACAGTTTCTACAACATTTCCAGAAGTAGTATTTGAAATATTTTCCTCTTTTTCTTTTCCTTCTCTAGTTTGGGGGACCTCCTGTCTTCCTCGCGGGCGGTAGATTTAGCCAGCGTTCCGCTGCCTCATGGTTCACCGTTGGCAGTCACTTTTACCTCCGCCGCCACCACCCTCCTTTTGGCGTTGCGTATAGCACCGCAACCAAGGTGTTGGTGGCGGAGGTCGGCATACTGTTAGTGCCGGAAGAATCTCCGACCGTTCTCTCCGCTGCCTCGCCGCCTCCACCCCTTCCGGGGTGAACGTGATCGCCGCCGTCCCGCCAGTTGTCTCCACAAGTGCAACACAGAGGCAACTGGACGCGTAGCGAATGGTGCGGTGCAGTACTTGATGCTCCGGCACCCCGAGTAGCGTCCTTTGTTTCAGCGGTGGTTGGAGTGGCGGCTTCTTCCTCACACTGAAGACGGGGTGGGGGTGGTTCCATAGCCTGCTCATGAAGCGCCTGCGACCCGCGGCGAGAAGAGGAGTGACCAGGTATGCAGGTAGGCGAACGTTGATGCTTGGAACTGCCTGTGGGTGCAGCCGGAAGAGGTGTTGCGGCAGCGTCGTTCATCGCAGTCGCCCCGCCGTCTTCTCAGACTTCCACTTTCGTTTTCTGGAACTCCTCGAATACTTCTATAAGTGCTTTGCAGGTGAGGAATTCGCGGAACTGCCGTCTATTAAGCGTCTCACTCATCCCTTTCATTAGCTTCTCTCTGACTCGCCGCAGCCAGAAGTTCCGTGGCTTTGCAGGTTCGGAGCCAACCTTCCGACAGATACAAAATATCGGGCGAGGTGTGTGGTGGGCAAGTCACCTGTCCATCCGTATTCGTATTCGCCGCAGCTGAGGTGGCGACCGTGACGCGCATACTGTGAGGTTGTGAATTAGCTCTCGTGGGTCTACCGGGCTTTTGCGGGGCGAAGTCACCGCTCCCTCGCCCGCGTCCTCGCCCTCGCTTCGCCAGCATAGTCCGGCTGCCTCCGACGACACGGAACCGCAAGTAGAAACGTCCGGACTCGGTGGAAGCTAGACTCCGAATCAACCCAAGAATAAGTCTTTACTCTCATTTGGTGAAACTGGACTTTAGCTCAGTAATGACTCCAGTTTTGAGCAATAACATAAATATTGTTCATTTTCTTAATGTACAAATATACAAACAAAATAATAGCCTTAAATTAAATTAGTATCAAAAAACAACATATTATGTTAGAGCTCTGAATATTCATTTAATTCATCCTGTCTCTCAAAAATAGGCTATGGTTTTAATCTGGTTTACAAAGAACGCCGGTCGATAATTATGAAAACTTAAATTTTACCCATCAAAATTTACTGCCAATTCTTACCCTTAATCATTCATTGATAAATACGTAAGAACAAGAATAAATTATCATAGATACGAAAACACAGATGGCCTCATACAGTCCAGGGACAATGCAACCAATCTTGTAATTTTTCCTTACAATTCTTTGATATCCCCTAAATTAGAAAGAATGTTTAATCATATCAACGTTAAGACAATCTTAAAAGTGAATAACAAACTTAAATTTATTGTCAATACTGGAAAAAATACCACTCCCATCACATCAAGACATAATATAATTTATGAAATTCTCTGTAAAGATTACAGCACANCATAATATAATTTATGAAATTCTCTGTAAAGATTACAGCACATTTATATTGGTCAGTCCAAAAGAATCCTCCAGATCGGATTAAAAGAACGCATTAATAATATAAAAAACAATCAAAATGTAATATCAATAAACATAATTAACTTTAATCATATAATGAATTGGGAAAAGGTTTAAATTTTGGACATTTTGAGCAACTATCGTAAGTGAAATGTTACATATAAAATCCTAAATTCACACTTTTGCAGGTTGACACTGATAAATTGCCAAATATTTACAAATGTATTTTACCGACAATTAACCCTTGGAGGTTCAGCGCAATTGATTTCGGTTAAATTAAATACTCTATGAGTTTGAAATTTTTTAAGTTATATTTTGTACATTCTTCTTTTATTTATGTTATTCTTGCAGTCTTTGTATACACTTTTGATATTCTATACTTAAATATACAATATTGTTCATACTTTACCAACAATTAACTCTGAAGTTCAACACATTTGATTTGTATTAATTTAAAATCTGCTATGCCTTAGATATCTTTTTAATGACATTTTGTATTTTGNTTGTTCATACTTTACCAACAATTAACTCTGAAGTTCAACACATTTGATTTGTATTAATTTAAAATCTGCTATGCCTTAGATATCTTTTAATGACATTTTGTATTTTAGTTCCATCTATGCCATATTTGTTTCTCTGAATATAACTTCTGTATTTTTTCCAATTACAGAATATTTTAATACATTTTTATACTTTTGATACTCTGTGATTCCGTGCCTCTGTATTCACATTGTAAATATTATATGTACTATTGTAGTCTATGTGCCTTATTCCGTGGTTTCCATGTGATCCATTTATTCCATAGTCTGTGATTTGTATCAACTCTTTTTCTCATTTCCGTCATGCAAAACCGTTAAAATAATTGTACATATTTCTTCCGTGTAACCTACACGTGGAGAAGACATGTGATAACTTTCGGTCTGATGAAAATGGCAACGAGCCGGGAATCGAACCCGGGAATCCTGCTTTGATCACAGGGGTGTTAACTACACCACTCATTCGCCTTCCACAACTGTATACCATTTCCACCCAGACCTAAACCCCGACAAACCTGAGACACATCCCCATACAGGAGATAAGTGAAGCCCAGGCGGCACACTATGCTGTGTGCACTTTATTACCGGTTTCACACGTACCTACGTGTTAAGGTTCGTTAAGTACATATTTCTTCCGTGTACCCTACACCTGGAGAAGATATGTGATAACTTTCGGTCAGGCGAAAATGGCGACAGTCGGGAAATTGAACCCGGGACTAGTGCGGAAATCGAAACGTTTTCACCAGACCGAAAGTTATCACTTAAAAATAATTGTTTGTCTGTACTTGCCTGATAATAGCCCACAGTGGGGGGTCGATACGTTGTGTAGTTTATTTCACTCATAATAAATTTGGTCAATAAAAATAACGTAGTTTTGAATAATTCAATAATTATAAATTATATACTCAGCGATCTCTGCTGTGTGTTGTCCGTGATGACAGGAGACAGAAGGTGCTGCTTGGTATTGTGCTCTCTCGCACACATCCGCTAGGAGGTAAGGTATTGAGCTCAATGAATAGAGCGCATCAGTCAACCATGGTGGAATATGATACGTTGTGCCATTGTGCATCGAGATGGAAGGGAACGTTGGCCATCCAATAAAACGTAAGACATATTTTGAGAGGGAAGTTAAAGGTGTTTTACAGGTTTATGTGATATGTTTGACTGTGATGTAGGTGTGAAGCGATACCCTAATAAGTCCGATCCGAAACATTTCTTAAATATGATTGACTAGCACTGCGCATGTTTGGTACGGGTACACCTTGTCTTATTCCACTATGACAGTCAGCAGTAAGAGAGGGGAATCGCGTTTCCCCACCCAACTCGATGTGCGAACCAAAGATTCCAAACTTCGTTTCGGACAGTCGGTACATAAGATTGCTTGGACTATGTCCTACATAAGTCTATGTGCGTGTCTCATTGTGTTATTAAACAGTCTGTTTAGCGCGGAGGGACGCCTACACTTCCCTCTGAATACACGAAGAAAACAAAAGAAGTTTAAAATACAAAAAAGGAATAGGCAAGAATAACATTCCAATTTCCCTGGCGTTAATCATATATCTGGTCAACCAACTCAAACGTGAAACATACATTTCATTAATTTTTAATACCTTATTGAAAAAGTGAAATATTAATGTAAAAATATCTCCTTTACTCCAGTATTTTCTCAGATTACTGTTTGCAGTCAACACCGGTTGATAAATATGAGGCGAGCTCCACGAGCTTTAGAGGTTTTTGGGGGTACGAGATATAGGTGTGCTAGGGGTAGGTGACCGCACATTTTTTACACTTATGAGGAAAACAATACCTACTTCTCCCCCTGAAAGATCATATTCTCCTCTCCATCTTGACGCCCTTGGTAATGGAGAGTAGGTAGAATGCTATTAAATAAAATTGCTGAAGGGGGTCAATTAGGTGAAATGTGGTTTCCCTAATTTTGACGATTTTTACTGTATCTTAGAAAGTAAATGATATGTGATCTTGATTTTCAAAAGAAAACGTTGTTAATTTAAGTATGTAAAAACAGTTACTGGTTTTTTCGATATTTGAATATTTATGGGTACACAAGAGTATACATATTTTTTGGGAGTTTGCTGTAAGCGAACAGCTCTACTTCTTTCGCTAAGTTTCACGAACTAACTGAGTAACATCTTATTTTTTTACGTAAATGTTGTTGAATTAAATATCTATGTGGAAATTTCTGGCATTTTCAATGTAGCAATTTTAAATGGTGAAAGGGAATGAAAATAATTGTTACGCTGTTTTAATAACTGATTCATTTATCAAAGCAAAGAGAGAAATATTAACTACTAACTACATTCGCTATTTAGATTAACGTTAGTGACTTCGTGGGGTAGTTTATCTACCCCATAAACAAAACCTAAAAAATAATTACTTTTGTAGTTTTTTTGTTATTTTCGAATAATTATTAAGAGTAGGGTTTTTATTTTTGGAAAATCATTCTTTCTTTAATATCTTATGAACAATTAAGATACACACATTAGCAATTGATTTTCTTATCTCTGAGAAACTACGTTATGAAATTTGTTCATAAAAATCAAATTATATAATCATAAAAATAAAATTTGAGATCAACTAAAAACTTACATATATTATAAAGAAAAAATTAAAACTGACTGTTTAAATATAATAAAGAGAGGTATTTAGGCTTGAAGACTATCATACCATTTGTCAACACAAAACACAAAAAACAGCAAGGAGACATCAACTCGAACAGCAGCAGCAGCCTCCTGGATAACAGTTTTTTTTCACAAGTGTGAATAGAAGAAGAATCAATAAAGAACGCTACTTATTGTTTCAAGAAGAATTAATCTGATTAGAGCTTCTAAAAATAAGATTTCATTGTCATGAAGTTTTTTTAGAGCTATGCCAATAATGAGTTGAAATTAAGGAGCAAATTCACACTATTCAATAATGTGAATTTTAATAAAATGTTTCAATATGGAAAAATGACCAAAAACCGAATTTAATAAGATACAATACGTATTTTTGTCGATTTCTTGTTCTCTGGTGGACAGCCGAATTTGATTTTACAAATGAATTTGTCGGCAACGTTTTTCATTTGTCTGCGGAAAATATTCGGCGCAGCGCTGTGATAGAAATTTGAACTACCTTCCCCTTCGCTCGCATGCTATTGCGTGGGAGAGCGAACCTAGGTCTGATCGCTAGCTCAACCTGGTGGTGTAATTTTGAATTAGCTCATTGCGACGGTGACGGCGGTGTTGGGTGTGTCAATGCTGCGGTTCCCTACCGCACACTGAACTATATTGTATATATCTAACTTTTAAGCGCCAATCTCAATTTTGCAGAACTGCGCGTGCGCAGGAGACACCTGTAAGCAAGAGTTGACTGCTCGTCTCAGATGTTCCCAATCCGCTACCTGCACGATCGTTTCAAGCGTTTTTTTTTTCGAAACACCATTGAATCAAATAACTGAATATAATTATTTATATCTATATAATGACACTTATTTGTAATTGTAGCATATTTATCTTGCAATGACAAAAATGTAACTTATTTAAATGTTCCATTTTGTCTGAAATAAATGAAAAAAGTTCTTATTGACACATAGAAAAATTACGTTTATAATTTCGAGAAATATAATTCGACTCCGATGGATAAGTAATAACGGAAATTGTGACCGTTACTTGGTGCACGTCTGCACAGTTGAATTACAGCCGATACTAACAAGGGAACTTTCAACAAGTGCAGGTAGAAAGTTGTCCTGATTTTTTTAAATACTGAAATATATTGACTATGAGTTACCATGTCAAAATATTTGCGACGATGGTACACTGAACGACACTGAAAAAATTGAGAATTTTCCTTTCTTGGCCTCGTCTTTCCGCCACTTTCGACCTGCGCTTGTTGAAAGTTCCCTTGTAAGATTACTTGGAAGTGTAGCGGTGTCGTAGAAAAGAATTATAAACCAAAATGTGACGGACGTAGTAGAAATCTACCCCATTAATGTAGTTATTGGTTAAAACTTGGGTCTTGAAATTTTTACGGAATGAATCTTATGTATTGTAAAAACTTACTTTAAGCTGATTTTTCAAATTTTTCATTTTAGAGGGATAAATAAGAAATGTTTTTTCAATTTTTTGGTAAATATCACGATCTACTTCAGATATTATCGGGATTTCTATGTATTCGTGAAATACTTGTTTACACTAAATGATAAGTGTATCACAACAAAAGCTCCTGAGCGAAGCTTGGCAGGGTCGGCTAGTTTCTATATGTGAGCGGTGTTTTGGATAAGTGAATAACTGAACTGACTGACTCAGTCATTAATGCGGAGCAAAAACAATTAGAGCAGAAGTGGCCAATGCTTCCCGTCGCAGACATTCTGTCCCCACGCACGTAACGCGAGCATGCTAAGGACAACTTTCAGCCATCTCGCTGAGGAGGGATGACCGGATGTGGTTATGTGTCTTTAAATAAACCCTCCAAATTTTAAACCAACCTCCTGAAGACAATGTACTTATGTCTCCTCTCACCTCGTATTCGGGAGGTGCGAGAATCCACGTGTCGTAGTTGATCTCAGCAAAGTCGACCCGCAACGGGCGTCTCCTGCATCCTGTACGCTTTACGCGCCCACCACGCCCACTTCGCCCTTTGGACGAAGAACTCGCTCCCACCAACTCAGCGCCGCCCCACACCACATTGGATTCTTCTTCATACTCGTCAACATCGGCAGCTCTACGGCGTACACGAGCTTTCGTCAACTCTGATGTCACCATAGGTGCGGCGATCTGCAACAAAGGAGGCATGAGGCTGCCTTACGATACTGTTCGTCTGCTCTATCTGCGTACGCTGACTGGCTAGTACTAGCCTAACCTCAAACATTTGTATATCGTTTTTGCTTCCCATCATTCAATGCAGGGTACAATGAGCTAAACTTCGAACATCTCGCTTTCATGTGAACCACTTTCCGTACAAGTGAAAACAAGGATGTCTGTTACTTTCATTTCAATACTGTGCAAATTTTTTTTTTTTTTGAAAAATACCCCATCTTCCTCTCTCGCGCAGATGAAGAGGTCACTCGGTGCAGCATTCTGCAAATATTACCTACTTTCTTAATTATATAATAGGATTAATGAAACGAACTCTATCACCTTAATAATTGAAGAGGTGAGTGGAAGAAGGGGGTTTGTAACAGCAAGTGTGTTTTGAGATATAAAACCTTGAAGTTATTGCGGTACTTTTTGATTATTTTATTAAAACCTTACTAAAATATACTTTTCATATAAGTGGTAAATTTTTTATTCAGTATGAATTTTTGATTTAAGAGAAGTTTAAAAATAAAATATATATTGTACATACCACCTTAGGTAAATGGTGTATAGGGAGGTATATGGTATTTTAAGTTACATATCTCCTTATTCACTAGAGATATATTTGGTAAACTTAAACGACTGCTGGAAGAAGGAGGTATGTGGTAATTTATGTTACGTACATCCTTCTTCCATCATAAATATACTTTGTTGTTGTCGCATACCTCCTTCATTACACTAGTATCTAGCTTAATGAGGCTCCTAGAGAGTTGTTTTAAGTAACAAAAACAGGTCAACTCATAATTTTTTTCATCTCTGACAATAACTCAGTTTGAAGAAAAATGTTACACAACTCCTTTATCCGTGCACCTCTTCCAGTCTTTCTGTTTTGGAAAGGACTAATTCGACGTAAAACGAAACGAAGATATTATTTGCAATAAACTCATAGCATGCAAGTGGATGCGTTATCCACAGGCTCACTTAACCCCAACAATGCAGTTTCCTCCACTGAGAAAATATTCAGAGAAAGTCCGGGTGCTCTTAGTGTGCAGAAAGTGCGCCTCGATAGACCAAATGAACAACCATAACTCCACACTGGTGCAACTTGTCAGTGCAGTAAATAATTTTTGCGCTCGAGGTGCACCAGTGCGTACTCAGAGCAACAAATGGAAAACGCCCTATGAAATTTCTCAAGTGTTTGCTAACTGTGTGGATCAAGAGGAAAGCGAAGGTATTTGTTGTGTACGGTCACGTGCCATCATTCATGGATTACTGTGCACTCAAAGTCACGTGCCATCATCCATGGCAAATGCTATGGAACACGCCTAAAATGAAATTGGGTAAATATTACGTAAACTAGTGATGTAGGCTTCCACGGCTAACTTGATCAACATTTAAAAATTGTTTCGGGGTATTAGCAGCCAACGGAACGTTGAGTTTTTACAATATGACAACGCGGCTTAATACCCCGAAACAATTTTTAAATGCTTACCTAAACTACCACCACTAGCCGAAAATAAGCTCCATTAATTTCTTGGGAATGTTATCACCTGTGTACGAGGATCACTGAAGTGCAGGAGAAGTAGAGGGTGGCGGGATGAGTTGAGTTCGACCCGCAACGCTTGGACGACGCGTATTCCCAGAAGCAAAGGAGAAGTTGTCGTCGCCGAGTGACGAACAGCCGCTGAAGACACGTCGAGCATGAGACCCCTTCCGCCTCCATCGTCTTCAGAGACGACCCGTGCACTTCCCAAGGGTCGACGATGTCCACTCGCTGCCTGACGCCACACCCACACTCCCGGGATGCCAAACCCTGCTCGGGAATGAAACATACTAGTATAGGATATTTTTCTGTTATAATAATCTCTCTTGAACGAAATAAACAAGCAGTGTTTGATTGGATATCGATGATTGTCTGGAAAAGCTCCATGAAAACATTGGTCTGAGAAATGGGTATCCCCGTGACTTATGAGATTCGCTGTATTAGACCATCGTTTTGCACTCTTAACATATCGACTTCAACGTCTTTAGTGCGTTGACAGACGTGTAACACCACTGTGAAACATTCTTACCGCTTTGGTATTTTCGCAATTACTACTAGCACCAGTGACTGACAACATAATGTTATCAGAACCAGCAAGGACCTTAAGAGCGCAGTAAACAGCCACCACCTTCCACAACACTAACTATCCAATATATATAATCTTCTCTCTCGACTGAAACGACTCCATGAGAACTTTATACGATTATGGAGCAGCATTGTTTACTCTCCTTGATCATAAAACGTGAAATTGTCATAGGAACAGTTGATTTTTTCATTAGGGTACGAGCACACAGAACGCGACGCGTTGTGATCCTACGTGGCGCGATGCGGCACGAAAAAGCGCAGGAAGGTCAATATCATATCGAGATATGAGTCAACGCTAACACATAGCGATACGACGTGTTACACCACGGTTCCAGCATTATTTGGAACAGTAGAGTTTGCTATTCTGATGCGATTTGATGCGGCAAGTATGATCTGTTTATTGCAGATGTGTTTGCTAGATATCTTTGAAATATGTGATAATCTTTATACGCTTGATATTACGTTACATTACGTTTTACGTAAAATCAATGAATGATTTATGTATTAAACTTTCCGTAACTATGGCTATAAAAGTTAAATATCTTAGTGTTAAGACGAGCTTCTCTTCTGCACTGATAAGTTTTCACTAAATTGTACTTTTTTTTCAGGGATTGCTTTACAATGCTAAGTGCATAATTAAAAATTGATGTTGCATCATTGTGTATTGCCTTCTTCGCGCAGGAAAAATGTGCCCCCCAGGGGACTTACATCTAGTGTGTACGTGTTTGGCGAACACGGGGCCCCGAGCTGAGTCTGGCATTACTTCCACTTACTTGTGCCATGCTTCTTCCTTTCTCTTTTCTGACCTCCCTTGGTCACCTCTTGTTCTTTTCGATCCCG
>NNCF01132607.1:0-21872 GCA_002313205.1 Laupala kohalensis | reverse complement strand
AGCTAACTTTTTATCTTATCTAGGAACTTTTGCTGAAATTTTTGAATCCGCCTCTGCCTTAGGGCCCTTGATCGGAATTGATGGGATGGTCCCTTGCTTGCTTCCGGAGAGTAAATTAGTTTATTTTCCTCCACGTGGTCATACGCAGTTTGTACTGTTTTTTGACAATAAATTTATTTATTTATTCATTAGTTACCTCCAATCAAAGTTAAAGAAATATAACAAAAGAGGGGAAATAATAATAAAAAAAATTATAAATTTAAAAATACATGAACAATATGTGGAGCTAAGAATATAAATATATACTGATATTTCTTATCATTACTAACAATAATTTGGTTCTGACTATTACCTTTATTTCAAGTAACATACGAAAATTTTCGTAAAGATTGAAATTACAAATAAAATCCACGAAATGTGTAGGCAAAATAATAAAAATTTTAGTAAAAGAGAATTTTTGTTAAAGATACTTATTAGAAATAATATTATGAAAATGCTATTAAATTGAAATGTATTAACTTAAATTGAAATATTTTGGTCTTACAATTATTTAAAAAGGAATATATAAATAATATAATCCAACATCAAATTCTTAACTAAATAAACTTTGTCAAAAAACCAGTTGAAAACTGCGTAAGAACACGTGGGGCGCAATAAACTAAGTTACTCTCCGGAGACAAGCAAGGGACCATACAATCAATTCCGATCAAGGGCCCATTGGCAGTGGCGGATTCAATAGTTATAAAAGATTTTATTTAATAAATACCTACTGTTGTCCACTTATTATTCAAAATAAATTGTAGGTATTACTGCAGTAAAAATTAGAGATTAATGAAACAAAAGTATTAATGACACCCGAGGAAAATCCGCCACTACCCGGAGGAAAACCCGGGCCAGGATGGGGTTACAAAGATAATGTACACAACCGTGCCAAGGTTGCGTACAGTTAGGAACAAAGTATTAAAAAACAAAGGGAGAAAAATCAATACGTATTAAAAAGGAATTTAATCTATATGTAGATTACAATGGAAGTCCGAAGTAATGCGGAAAACAATATTTATTAGGAAATTGAAACTCTCATTAACTTCATTTATTGAAATCTGTCAATTCTTTCACAATATAGAAACAATAGCACATTAAAAAGTTTGTATCCGCGGATTTAAATAGATTCGATTTATTTATATCTTTTAGATTTTTGGGAAGGGAATTATAAAAAATATAATTATTCCTGAATATTATGGCCCTTTTTGGGAAAGAGTTGTTGACACGCCAGGACATGAAAATTAACCTTATTACGAGTGTTGTGATCGTGAACTAGACTTCTTCTAAAGCAGGGGTAGGATTATAATAGTTCTGTCTTAACAAACATGACTACTTCATAAATGTATATACAAGGGAGAATATTTAATTCTCTACATAAAGGTTTAGTTTCGGGGTTGAGATTTACACATAATCCGGATTATTCTCTTTTGAATTCTAAAAGTTTGAGTTCTCTGAGTGGATTGACCCCAGAAGTTAATGCCGTACCGTAAATGAGAATATACATTTACCAAATACACGGAGCGAGAAATAAGTTGACTAACAATGGTGACTAAAATTCGGAATGCATAGTATATTTTGCTTAGTTCGAAATTCAAATTATCAATATGGCAATTCCATTTGCGTTTTTGCTGAATATGATGCCCTAAAAATGTTATCTTGACTGATTTAAAATGGGTTCCGTTTAGCGAAAGGGATGTAGGAGGATGAGATTTCGTTACACTATTGCGAAATGACATGTATACTGTTTTATCAGTCTTAACGATGAGACGATTTGAATGAAACCAAGGCCAAAGGGTAAATAGAGAATTTTGCGCATCAACAAGTTTACATAGTAGATTTCTGTTATCAGCAAAGAGAACCATTTTGCAATAAGGCATGGTGGATGACATATCATTTACGTACAATAAAAAGAAGATAGGACCTAAAATTGATACTTGAGGAAATCCGCAAGAAATTGTTTCTGAAAGGTATTATTGATATACTTTATTTTTAACATGGGAAATTTCTACTTGCTGATGCCTATCTTTCAAGTAGGAAGTTAGTCATTGATGTGGCAATTAACGAATGCCGTATGAGTGCAGTTTTGGAGAAGAATTTCGTGACCAATTAAATCGAAAGCATTCGAAAAATCAAGAAAAATACCTTGTTGATTATCTCCACGGTCCAGAGAATATGTTACATCATTTAGAAAAGAAAATATGGAGCTGTTAGTTGAAAAGGATTTCCTGAAACCATGCTGATCGTTTGAGAGAATATTATTATGCGATAAGAAGTCTAAAAGTTTCTTATAGAAGATATTTTCCAGTATTTTTGAGAAAGTTGGCAATAGTGTTATGGGTCGATAGTATCCAACATGACGTTTATTTCCTTACATGTGTAGTGGTTTCACTTTAGATTTTTTAAATACGTCAGGAAACACACCTTCTGACAAGGAGCTATTGAAAATATGAGTGAGTGGATTTAATATAACGTGAGAGGAAGATTTTACTATAAATTCAGGTATTCCATCTATCTCTGCTGAATACTTATTTTTTAAAGAACTGATGACTCATAACTCCACTGGAGTTAGTCCCGGAAATGAACATAGAATGCGGTACGTGTTTGGATGTATTTGGTGGACATTGGTTTAAGTTATTGATTTCGATATTTTACCTATTTTTGAGAAATAAGAATTAAACAACTTTGTGATGTCCTCTGAATTTGTTACAATTTTGCCATCGTGTAGTAGGGAAATGTTTTCTTGGCGATTTTCTGAAGGGGATATGTAATTCTTTATAATTCTCTACATAGTTTTAGTCCGGTTGTTCGATTCTATTATCTGCCTCTCATTTTCCATTATTTTAGCTGCATAGACACCTTTCTGAGATTGGATTTATATTTACGGAAATAATCAAGAAATTCGGGTGGTTGGTTATTGAGATTTGAAAGATAATATAAATGACGTTTGTTTTTGGAAGAAATTCTAATCCCTTGAGTTATCCATCGATTGTGATCGCTTACTTTAACTAACTTGCGTTTTAAGCAAGAGTTGTAAAACTTTAAGAATATTGGAAAAACTACATTGTTTATGGTCGGTACTTTCACATTTATATATGTCATCCCATGTTTCCTGAAGTAATAAAGTAATTCCGCATCTCCGGGGATTCAAACCCCGGATTTTCCGATTGTGAAGCATGCATTATATTACATTATTCTACGCGTTGTGAACTTCGTTCATTAGTTTCTTGATCTCGTGTTTCGATTGCACACGGTCCTAAATTTTTCAAACGCTGACTTCTTTGTTGTGTATTTACTCCAGCTATTCGCTGACTTGCTATTCGTTTATAATTTGATGACAAATTCAAATACACCCAAGATCTGTGATGCGTGGAGTAGGGGCATGTGAAGATCTCGAAAGCGCACGTTTTTTGTTCTTCGAATGCTGCAGTGCCGCCGCCGGTGGTACCCATATATACTTTTTGTATGCGGATTTTCACCAAATCGTTACCTAGTCCATTGGATTTGGTAAAAATCCCCTTATATACCAAATTTGGTGAAAATTCTTAGAGCCGTTTCCGAGATATACATTCACATATATAGAACACTTGCTCGTTTAAGAGTATTAGATTATGATCCCGGGGTTAAAAGTGTTACCGACTTTTAACTGAACAAAGAGTGAGATAATTTAATACATATTTTTCAAAACTATACTAATAATGATCCACACTGGTAATACCAACGTACGTAACACGGTGTTCAATTTTTCTTTGATATTTAATATATCATAACAGTCTATCAATATGCTCTATGTGAATGAAATGGAGTTGGAGTATTGTTAAAATAATTTCAATCGTTCCGATTTTAAATTATTGGAAAATTTCCATTTATTCATTCAAAAACTATTCTTGTTTCTTTAACACCCTCTAAAAGCTCGCCCAGGGCTACAGCCTGTTCAACCTTATGGTAAATTGGACCTGGCACCTGCGCACCAGTGACGTCCAATGTGATATATTATTCAGAGCACGTGGTAGAACTGCGAACTGGACGACACATTTTTGGCAGTTTCGCATTACATTTCCGCCACTTACGTGTCGTTTCTTGTAGAGTTCTACTTGTATTCCGCTCATGGGTTGAGCGGGTTGTAAAGGAATAAAATCCACAGTGCTATGACTAACTGTTAACAATTTAAGAAGATAAAAGCAAAACATATCTTTTTAATTCGTGAATTTTAATGGTTTTGATGGATATATTTCTTTTAAGGTTTAGACTTCATGTGAAAGGAAAAAACACTCGGATACAGCAATCTGGATCGTATCAAGACGCTGTTCCTCCTATCCCAAATTCAGCTATGCTTCTGGTGAGTAAACTCAAATCAATAACTGAACCCCACTAGAACTCGTTATTCCGTGTTTCTCGATGGCCTAAACGATATTATATAAACTAATTATATAATAAAGATAATAAATAAATTTTACTTTCAACCTTTTCTCTGGGCGATCACAATAAAAATAGTTTGTGATTGTCCAGGAAAAGGTCGTAAGTGATTATTTATGTTCATAACATCGGATGTACATCCTAACTGATATTTTAGGACAAACATCGCGACGGAAGTCGTCGCGACAACACCAAAGCGATGGATAAATACGAAGTCAATACCCAAATACAAATCGTATTGACATAAACAACTGTGGCAGATATTCAAATGTCATCCTGATATGCTGAGGCCCCTCGAAAGTAAATTTCTTGAGCCGACCTTGGTATAAATAAATTTTTCCTTCGTTAGTGGCAAAACATTTGCATTTCCCTACATGATTAGTTAATTCCTTAGTTGATCCATAGATAACTCTAACGTATAGAAAAAAAATGGGTGATAACACACGGTTGTATCCGTTGCTGGAAGTCCACACCCGCAACTCTGCTCGCTGCAAGCGCTCTCCAGCTCGCGGTGGCGGTAAACGGAAGCGCCAAAGATGAGCTCGAACTGCGCTAGAGTTTCGTTCCTTCGCCGCTGCAGTTGTTGAAGTAGCTGTGTAGTCTGCATCCCACGTGACTGCAAAGCGGAACCACAAATAATATCGATGGTTGTAAATTTTAGGTAGGGACAGTAAATTTGCCGCAATTCCACGTAATCATAAAAAAACGTAAGTTGGTGTTCAAATTTTAAGATAGATTAGTGTGTTACAGATTACATCATCTAAATATAATATCGCATTCTTGGTTCTCCCTGCCCTAAAATGAGGAAAAAAACATTTTGTTTTGTAATTAGTAAGAGAATATTAGCTATGTTTGACACGTAGACCTTTTATTTGCATTGGATAGTAAAATATACAAAATCGGAAATTGCCTTAACACTGTATCATAACAAAACTTTCTATACGCCCAGATTTCCCTTCAATCTCTCTATTCAAAAAGAAAACCCAGAATCTGCCGCTGGTATATGACTCCGGGGAGCACATTTTGTCGTCAGTTTGTTCGCAAATCGCGATTCACACCTCACTGGGTAACTTTCAAACATTCAATAATAATAATAATAATAATAATAATAATAATAAATGGTAACAATAAAAAATAATTATAATTGATGTTGTTATTATACATTCATTGCCAAAAAAGCAGTTACAAACTGTTTATGACCAGCTGGAGGACAATAAACTAATTAAGTAAGCAAAGGACTATCCCATCAATTCCGATCAAGGACCCTAAGTCAGAAGCGGGTTTATCATTTCAGTACAAAATAAAAATAGTCAGTTATATGTTATAATACCAACAGAATAGAAAATAGTTATTCAACAAATACATACTACTAGCAAAGCTTTAAATTATTCGGAAAATATTGCTTCCCTAAGGTAGGAAACGCCTACATATTTGGCCGACGGACGAACTAACTAGGAAAAAAAATGCGTAAACATTTCAACAAAAAAAAAGGAATTTGTTAAAAAATATCCGATTCTTTAGGAACAAATAGTTAGCGAGACTACGCAAGTTAATTTCATTTTGAATTACAAAAAAAAACGAACAGTCAGGAATACCGTCTATATTTAGAATAAAATGTTAAAAAAGTAAAACAAATTGTATCTTGTTGATTAAAATGTTAAGACTTTTTGTTGAAGAAATTTAAAAAAATTATATTCTTTATTATATACTTTCCGCAGTTCCTAAAGGAGAAATAAGTTTCAATGTTTGTCAGAAGAAAACAATAAACAAACATTTTCTCTCAATATACGTTTAAACTTCATTTTCCGCCAGCACGATACACGTTTAAACATTACTTTTCTTGAGTTTAAAGAAAACAAGTTAAAATGTTATTTTTTTCCCTTGTGTTTCTTGTCACTACTTTTTTTACACTTTGGATGCATTTAGTGGTGAAAGTATTAGTTTTGCGTGAATAAGTTATACAAGAAAGGTATCCAGTAAGTTAAAAAGGAGCGTTTTGTCGTAAGGTGTATTTCTTGATGGAGAAAATAAAAGATAAATATTCTCACCGTTGTTGAACGGCTGGCGAGCCATTGTCACAGCAAACTGACAGCGTTACCATATGTCTAATATGTTGAGCGCAAACCTGCTTGGCAACACTGGACAATTATTGTTTATAACAAGTTGTCACAAACAATTCTTATAATTAAAAGTAGTGAGTTACGATCGTTTCACAATGACTTCGCTAACATGTCAGGAACAAGTACTTCTCAGCAACAAGTGGAGCACTTCTACACTTCTCGGTGACAAGCGTTTGCGGATAGTCCAGTCTTTCTCGTTTGATTCTGCGTTACGTAATGATGAATTGATTATTTAAAAAAAAATAGAATGGTAAATGGGAGATATAGCATTTAATTGATTGTTTTTACGTAGTTAGAAATATTACACTTATCAAAAATCACTTTCCAAATTGCATAATACTAACAAAACAAAAATAATGATGATTCACTATATTAAAATATACAGTAAAAAACACGAATTCGTTTGTCATACATTTTAGTAATATGTCCTTTTTTTATTCCAGTTTTGCAGCCGTCATTCTAAGACATTGGTTAAATTCATACACTGATATACAAGTATAGTTCACTCTTCCTCTAAAAGTTTTCCATTTCGTTGTACACGAATGAATAGCTCAGCTTCATCTTCCGAGGAAGAATTTGACCNTTTTTTTTTTTTTTTTTTTTTTTGTGGGGCTTTAGGGCTCGTCAACATCCAAGGTCATATAACAATTGTTACACAGTTAACTTACGTTTATAGCTAGGTAAGAAATTTTTGGTTAGTAGTAACCTTACAATGTTAGTGGATTACAAGTAAAGACCTTGTAAAATTGCAAGAATTCACTTTTAGTAACAAGTTTACAATTTAACCTTTGTAAAACGCTAATAACTGGATATTTTTACAAACTTGTAAAAATTTGTAAACATGAAAACTAATTACAAACTTGTAAAAATTTACTAGATACTTACAAACTTGTACTTTTGTGAAACGGACCTCTGAAGACAATGCTTACCTTATTCAGTTTATTAAAGGCGAATGTCTAATTTTTTTTCCTTAATTCAAGGGGAAATAATGATTCCCCTTTCCTAATAAATACAGATGCAGATGCATTGGCCATTGGTAATGAGTCTCAAAAAATAAAACAAATTCGAAAATAGTCCGGAGAGTTGGATATACACAAAATTATTTATGTATTAAAACTTAATCAGTCTACTTCACCTCTCATAGCTCCGAGAATCAGAGTCCACATAGTCATGCTCAGTTTTTAACTTTTGTTGTGCGATGAATTGATCTAATTACATACTGTTTTAAAAAGGTCACAATGTCAGAGGAGAATGCCGTTTCACCATTATCCGTTCGTATGCCATTACCAAATAATAAGCGGTGGAATTTGAGATGAGGTAGCTAAAGAACAAAATTAAGAATTTTCTCTTCTTATTTTTGACTATCATTTTTAAGTACCAAAATTGGTTGAAATAAATGTCCTTCGCATTTAGGTTAATGCTCTCAAAATAAATATAGCTAGAAACGTTTTTCTGATGAATACGATCGGTCAAGGTAAACTCTCGTTCTCTCCACATAAAGTGATTCCCCGAACCCTCTCCTACTCTGATGTAAAAAAATATTTACTGTTAAAAAAGCAGTTGCAAACTGCATATGACCCTGAGAAAGACTGTACTTATTTGCCCTCCGGAAGCAAGCAAAGGATCTTCCCACCAAGGCAGTGGCGGTTTGTACATGCCTGCGCCCTAAAACAAATCCTGACATACATCCATATAGATTAATAACAAAATAGTTACCTTCTTATTAAAATATCTACAGATATTTAACATATTTTCCAGAGAATATAAAATTACAATTATTTCAATAGATACGCAGTGTTATCAATTTACTATTCCGAAAATATTGCCAGTGGACGATAATTGTTATTATCTCTGGGAATAAATCAATCCAGAAAAGAATACTAATTCCTGGTCATTTAGCATATTACTATGTACCACGAACGGCATTCATGTTTTAAGAGTTGGAGTGATAGCCACCACCCACTTGGCATTCCTGAGGAACAAACACTTCCATAAACCATATCACCTCCAAGTCAACAGACCCAGCTGAGGCTGATGGTAGCTATATTTACTCAAGCAGTTCCTGCCTCAACGCTCTCATCGATACCAACATAGGACATTTTTCCCGTAAGTATCTTAAGTATTTGTCTACAGAGTTTCATGTTGTTATATTTCTTCTTTCGCTAGTCTACGAACGTCTTGAAATTATTCCAAAACCTGAATTTTTGACTGCTTTACTACAAGAATCTATATTCAGTACTTTATTGAAATCATAATTGTAAAAAGCTTTCTGCAGTAAATAATCCAGAAAGAGACACAAAAATCCTCATTTATTTTAGAGTTGAAATAATATAAGATGAAGTGCACTCTTCTTCCATTTCTCGCACTGCAATGGAGAATGAAGAACATCTACGAGATTTTATATGCAAGGAGATTGCTTCATTATATTGGCAATACAACACTAATTGCTCCGATTGCTCTCACTCTGCAAAATTTGGTCCCTATTTTCTTCTCAAATTATATTGAAGAAAAAATGTTACTACGAATAAATATTCATAAATAATTATACATTTAATGCATATATTAATTATTGGTTTGTCTTTGATTTTTTATTGTTACAAATAATATGGACAAAAATCTTTTTTGCTATCTCAGGTACGTAGAGCACGATAGACAAAATTGATGTGAGTGTTTGAAAGCGTAAAAACGTTCCACGTGGTGAGTAGAATGAGATATGAATGACCTGATATTCGGCGCAGAAAAGTGAGCTCACTCCCATTCGGACAGATAAACCCGAGTCTCGTGACTGATAGCACTCACCATGCAAGAGTGCCTCGCTGGTTATCATCTTCTGTTTGTATTAAAGGCTCTGCTCGAGAATTGGCGGTATTAAACGATGCTATTTAATTCCAAATACAAGATCAGGATGATTCTAATTAAACGTGAGAGGTGAAAACCAAGTTCTTTAATAAAATATATTACATTAATCATTCAAGAAAATAATTCATGTCATTTGAAATTTATGTTGAAGAGCGTAAAAAAACTTCCTATCAGCGGATTCTATTATATAACCATGCGGCATACTTTTCTGATTTTTTTTTTAGTTTTAGGGCTCGTCAACGTCAAAGTTTTTGGTGCTCTGAAAAATATGCCACCCAAGTGAAGACTTTAAAATAGCCAATTTTAAATTGATTATATTTTATTTCGTGAACGTAATATAAGGTATTGTAGACTATTGTATGATCTTTTCCTTCTTGGAAAGTTTATTCTTGACACCACATTGAATTTTATCTATATTTTTCTTGAATTACATTTTTAGATCCGCTCTATTCTTAAAATTCTTATTTTAAAACAAATTAAACACGTAGTTGCAGTTAAAATCTAAAAAACTAATCATTAAAATAACTTTCCGCAATTTTTCGATTAATATTTGCTACCATTACAAACAATATCGGTTTAGCTACAAATCAGTAGAGAACACACCTCACTTCAAACAATAACAAAATGATACAAAATACGAAGTGAATGAATATTAATATGTAAATTTGTCACATATTGTACAGTTAATTTTATGGTTAAGTAATATAGTACATTTGCGATATCTTTATAAATAAATAAAATACTTTTTTCATTAGATATAGCCAATAGGCGTCAGATGGGCACGGGATGGCCGGGCATGAGTGACAGAAGGATTACTTCGATTGGTCGAGCAAGTAGTCAGAAACTTAGCGCTCTTCTCACAGAGAACCATCTGTAATATATATGAGTAAGCAATGTAACTGTAGAAAAAGGTACAGGTAATTTTGATAATACACAGCTCTGGGAGAAAATATTTTCAAGGGCATAATTGAAAGGACACAATTGAGAAAATTGTCATATGTATGTTCACTTTTATCGGTATAAAGGAATAGTAATTTTTTTCTCAAAAGGAGGTTATAAAACTGCGTATGACTACGCGGAGGACGAAACTAAATTTGCTCTCTGGAAGCAATGTAGAGACTATGAAAATAAAGTCACAAAACCCATTAACCAACCTTGAATTTGTGTCACTTTTTCATTTCACTATAGAAAACGTCGTACAGTGCAATTAATATAGAAATCTGGAAATTGAGTTTTATTTGTAAATTTATAAAACTCTTAGTTAAACACTAATATAAAATGCTTTAGACACTAGATTATTACAACGCCTCTCATGTGGTCTAGTGACTAGGATATCTGACTTTCACCCAGAATGCCCGAATTCGATTCCCGGCATGAGAATCTTTTTTTGCTGTTCCAATACTAAGTTATGTGGAGGTCTCAAAGATGAAGGCCAGAACAGAACAGATCAATAGTTTGAATTAAAGCACACAATCAGTCCAATACTAAGTCATGTGGAGGTCTCAAAGATGAAGGCCAGAACAGAACAGATCAATAGTTTGAATTAAAGCACACAATCAGTCATGCGAGTATGAATTTTTATATAGCACCTTCCGTTATTGATGACTATTGTTATTGATGTTATTGATTATTATATTTAAGGCGAATGTTAATAGACTTTCTTCTCCCTCACTTACTCCCTCACATCATTATCAAATACACTGTCTAGATATAATATGTCTGAGTTCTATCTCCTGCTTACAATGACAATTTTAGACACTACGTTCAAAATTCTCTAGTTATTACCCCTAGATTCGATACACCTCACTCAACTTACAGTGAATAAAACATTTTCATTCATTTCTGTTCTTCTTTATATATATATTGCTACAATTTCATTGCACCTCTTCAATTTCATTGTAGATACCCACTGGGCAATGTAGAGTGTGCGTTTAAACCACGCTCGACCGAAGAAGGTGAGGTTTTCAGCTGGGGTTTCCCTCATCTACTCGAGACAAATATAGGTTCGGTGTTAACTTATTGCACGAGGTTATTATTCGATGTTAACGTATTGTAGGAGGTAAATATTTTCTGAACATGCTCCGAATATTAATTCAATTAAGAGATCATACAATAAAAGATTGTATGATCTTTTGCATCAATTGCATCCTTTGTATGGAAGGATTCTAAAGTCCCATGTTACGAAAAAATGACGAACGATGTATTCAGTGGAATATTTCTGTCAATTTCGATGTCTGCAACGGACCGCATTATTGAAGCGTTAATTAAAAAGAACAGTACGATTCCCACGCCGGGAATCGAACCCGGGCTACCTGGGTTAAAGCCAAGTGTCCTAACCACTAGACCACATGGGATGCAGTATTTCGGATAAATATTATTGTACTAGTAACTCATGCTGACGGTCGTCTATTATCAATTTTGATAAATAAATAAATTTGCATTTTAAATACAGAACTTTCAGCAAAATCTCTCAAAAAATTAAACAGTATGAAAATTTTCAATATACAGCCAATATTTAATAAATTATTTTCTTCGGACCCTTTTCTTAACATTTCACATTTTGTATGCTATGATGGTCAATTTGAAACTGAAAATAGCAAGATGTAAACACATATTAGAAAAATATATATACGAGGAAACTAGGCACAACTAATCATATTATTATGGGAAATGAATATAATCTCATATTTCATTATCAATCATAGTCTGTTACCAATTTTTTATAAATAAATAAATTTACATTTTAAACAGAGAACTTTTAGTAAAATCTTTCAAGAAAATTAAATAGAATAAAAATGTTCAATATATAGCCAATATTTTATAAATTAGTTTCTTCAAACCGTTTTCTTAGTATTTCACATGCTTTAATGGTTAATTTGAAGATGAAAATACTGTAGCAAGAAACAAGCACATATTAGAAAAAATATACGAGAAAGGTAGCCAATCCGTCATAATATTATAGGAAATGAATATAATCAGAAAATAATTACCGTGCAAACCATCAAAGTAAATAAAAAATATAAGTCTTAATGTATTACGAATCACATAATATGAGCGAATTAAAATGTGTTAAATGATTTAACGGTATTAAAATTACGTATTCAAATTCTTCGTCTATGCAGTAAACTATTTGGTACAAGCAGAAATTTTGTTTAATCTAATATAACATATAACTAATATTTTTATCTTGTATGTAATCTTTCTTTAAATTAACTACGTTAGAAAATGCATTTTCTTTCGAACATTAAAAGATGTGTTGATGATTTCCTAGTTTCATCTTTTCTTTGTATATAGTATTTTATATTAATATTTTAATATATTTCGTTATTAAAGGAATAGTGGTAGAAGATCCCATATGACGTGGAATTACGACGAAAGTACAAATGCAATATTTCCTGGTATTACTTGTCGAATTGTATAGACCTCAGTCACGCTACAGATCTCGATGCGATAACACGCATCATTTTGAACTGCAAGTTACATGAACAGAAGTGAGAATCACGAAGTGCATGGAGACATTTACTGTTGTTGTTCGGATTTAAATCTTATAATTCCAAGTGCACCAATAATGAACAGTTCTCGTAGTGAAGCAGTATGCTTGTGTCCAGCTGGAGGCGACGCTAGGAATGTTGAAACAAGGTCGGATCTAATACAGAACGGTAACTCCTTGCAATCAATGATAGAAAAGTGTCCACAAGAAGACTAGAACAGTAAGTACTCGAATGTTATGCAACATGGTTGAGATATTGTTTTTCCTGACTGTGACCTTCACTAATACGGATAGCCAATCTTAACGGTGTAGTAATTATGTCTGTTATAAATAAATATATTCTCAATTTTTCATTGACTATTTACTGATGTTTTGTGGTATTTTAATATATTTGTATTAACATATTTTCACTGCATTGAGATACAACTTCGTGTCTTCATTAGATGTTAACAATCTAATTAATAGCATAGCATTATTAATTATTATGACATAATATAAATATGACATAAATTTAAAAAAATACCCATGCATAAAATTTGTAACCTAGACAAGAAAACAAGACAAATGCTCATTATTACTCGTGCAATATGAAGTTGCATACTTTTGAGAAATCTGTCCTAGCATGATCTTAAATTTATGCTCTCAGGTACGGTTTTTATGACTGTTTTTTCTGAGATTCACCTTTTAAAATAACAGCATTCTTTGTCTAAAATTCTAACACTCTCCCTGTCCGTCAGATGTGCGTCAGAAACAGTGATTTGTAATGGCCCTTATTTCAGAATTGAAACATTGATTTGATGTTCTTTGAGTCTCGTTTTAAAATGTTATTAGTTTGATCTATTAAGCTCGCATAACATGTTTGGCAACTTATTTTGTACACTTCATTAATATTTTGTCACAGCATGTCCTATCCTTTCCTTTGACTATAGTTTATCCATACAATTTGTGTATGTGCATACTAATTGAAAATTTATGATTTTAATATTCTATTAATATTTGGAAACGTGTATTTATAGAAGTAAAATACTGCATAATGGTCAATGAATAATTGAGAATGTATGTAGCTAATCTTCTTCAAGAACTCTGTGACAAAACTACTACGAAAAAACATGTTACTAGCTGTCTATATTCGAATTTGAAGTTACAGCGCACAATTTCCGCTTCCCAGTAGATGACCTCACAATATATACAAGGAACAACTTCAAATTTACTTTCACAGTCGAAACAATCAAATGAATTCATGGTGTTCACCCTTAATATTTACGCCTTACGAGTTAGCAAAACCACAAATATAAAAACAAATATAAATAGCTGTACTTGTGAAGATAATTTAGTTCGTTGTGAATATAGTGAAACATTTTTACTTTCTACATGTACAGTGTGTGTTAGGAAAGTATTATAATCAGCCCCATAAAAGTTCAGAACTCTTTGGATCTTAACGAATTGGCTCCAGGAGAGTCTATTTACAAATTTTACGAATATATGTGTGTTAAGAATGTTGTTACCCCGATATCTCAAGAAAAAATTGATGCATCGAATTTAAAATTGAGAATTGTCTTTGAATGCGTTGGGAATGAAGCCTATTTTTGGACAGCACTTTCCGACTTCATTTACTCACTGAGGTACTTTCCCGGTTTCTAAAAATTCAAAATTTTGGAAAATTAATCTAAAATTGTTTATAATACTTTATTTTCACTACTAAGATATTGCAAATATATAACATTATTTGTTGTAAATTAGTTAAGTAAAGTTGTGAACATAGAATATTTGTCGTTGCATTATCCCCACAAATNTATTATTTATGAAAGAAATTATTTAATAAATATGCTCTGTTATCCATTTATTATTCAAAAATGAATCGCAGATATTATATGCAGTAGAATTCGAGATTAATAAAACAAAAAGTAAATTTTGAAAGCTTGAGGTGTCAAGTATCGTAAGTACTAATACTACTTTAGAATTTACGAAAAAATCTTTTAAATATAAATATTTCATGTTTTAAAAATATCTACGTTTCTGTATCTTCTAAGTACTTGCGTCTATGATGAGTGACCAAGGAGGGGACTCTTTCGTAGTTATATTTTTATTTTCAGTTTTATTGAAAATTATTTTTTACTTTTCACTTCAGTAATTTTTATGTAAAAGCGTGTTTTAGAAAGGGTTTTTTACGTTTAATTTATTGTACTGCAGGTATTTCGTGGTATATAGTGAGAAACGGGATATGTTGAGACCAAGGCGTAATTTGAACAATTGTTAGAATGAATAATAAATTTTCTTATGATTCGACCAAACTATTAATTTAACAATGATAACATTGTTTCAATAACAAATTGTTTAATGGATTGACAGGGGTTAATTTACGCACAGGCAGACTACGTACTTGCGTGTGGCGGCCAATTTTGGGGAACAGCTAAGTTCTGTAGAAGTCAAAGTTATATTTTTCTATTCAAAGAAATGTATGCGTTTAAAATTCACTTAATATTACTCATAAATATATCATAAACTTATTATAGTTTTTCACTCAAAATAATTAAATCCTATGTAGATGTGGATTAACCCTGTGCGATAGTATTGACTCGTTGTTTGGAACCATCCCTCTCTTGTGGTTTTTACCCATCATTCCTTCGCCTCACGTTGGAGATTACCTCTGAATTGATGATATATAATTTTAAAGTACACTTTAGTTTATATGGTATAAATCATACTTTTTAACTTTTTCTGTGAAGAATTGAATAACTCAAATATTTTCAATTTAAATTGTTAGTCATCATGCCAAATTTTGTGAAACCCGAAATATAAAACTCTCATAATGAAATAAAATTAGTGGTTTACTTTATTTTGACAATAATATTAATATAAAACAAATTATTGTAACATATTTAATACTTCTTATTAACAAACAATGTACTTCCATTTTTTTTGGTAAAATTATGAGATCATTTTCAGCAATAAAGAATTCGTAATACTCATTGTAGTTTTTAAAGCATATAAACGAGTTAAATATGTTTTAAATTTTGTTTTATTTTCAAAACGTAAATTCTAATTTTTCTAGAGAAAAATTTGCAGTTCTGAAAATTTTGGGTTCGATTCACGTGTTAGCCGTATATTTGGTGTAATTATTGATTTTTATGATTTCGTCACTTACCGGTGGATAATGGGGAGAGGGCACGTATAATGTCGGCTGGTGGAGGCTCCCTCGGCGCAGACAGACTTTTCCCAACTCTCAGTGCGGTGCGTGCGTACAAATCCAGCATATAGTGGTGCACTGGACGGTGACTACCTCGTCGCCCCGTTTCCGTTCCACGAACTGACGAAGAGATACTCACGTTGGCTAGAGTGTCGTTCGGTAATTGCATTAGCGTTGATTCAGTACAGCCACCAACTGAGCAGAAAAAATATTAACTGGTTTGGCGTCATCTTGTGTGGTGTATGTTGATAGCTAGAAAGATAGATAGAAACATAAATAGGAAGAAAACTAGCTTTTCTATGTCTCCGTTTATGTGGTTGAGATGATGGAAAAGTGATCCTTTTGCGACTTTCTATCTCAGTTATTATACTTGGATTAAAAAAAAAAATTTACTTGGATACAGCAATCAATGTAGACGCTGTTCCTTCCAACTCCCAAGAATTTTCACGATGTGTCTAGAGCAAGCGCTGTCCAACTAGCTGTCCACCAACTTTGTTTTACTGCTTGCGAATTATAGTACATTTTACAAACATTTTTTATCAAACGTTGAAGGCCACAACTTAGTTATAAATCTATGCATTCAGATTTATTATTTTAAGTGTTATGTCCGGGTAGAAAGAATGGAAAATTGTGTTCGGAATAACCCCGTTATACATTAGAAAATGGATGAAAATATTTTATTATAATTCCAAATGTCGGGGAAGATTTTTTATTGCTTCACAATAAAATCTCTTCCTCTCCAAAATAAATACTCAGAGGTTTATATAACAAGGTTTATTATGTAAATAAAGTCGTCGTGACGTAAACAAAGGATAGCACGAGACGACAAACGGCAAGCGTTGAAAGTTCAATGTGAATTTGTGCCTCGTTCTCGTAACTCACGCTTGAGGTTAGTCGGTGGTCAAATATAAGGAGTATCCTTCTTCGTTGTTAGATGGCACCGCTGGTGGTGTCTGGTTGTAACTAGTCGACGAAGTGCGACGTTCAGTAACGTGGTGGCGCCTCCAGTCGAAGTTATCTTCGTGTCTCTGAGCGGGTCCCAGGGCTAGCCGCGAGATGACGCTTCGTGACGATACTTGAAATATTTTCAATCACGAATTTCGAAGATAGAATTTCTTCAGCTGGGCTAGGCTTCCCGTGAGGAGCTATCAGATTTGCGATAATATCACCTCGGGAGTTTCTAGCAGAGTGATTTCTTCGTTGCCGTTACCTATAAGCTAAACAAGGACAAGCGACGAGCGTGACGACGTAATACTGGTGAGGCTCGTCTATTTAGAGATAAACGAGGGGCGTCTCCGTTGCACGCGGCACGCGTGTGTATCAAGGAGTCTTCCACTATTTACAATATTAGGATTCTTTGGCGTCGTATGCTGATGCTAGCTTGAATGTTTGACGATCGTCATAGCGACCAGTATAAACAACATGGCGCATCGTCGTAGTTTTCGGCTCATGGGGGAGACTCATCGATACGTATTAGGTATGTATAATGAATATGTAGAAATGTACTGCTACACAAATATTAAAAATAAAGAAATAGTTTTTTAAAATAAAGAAATATACTGTTTAATTCTTCCTGTTTCAAATATCAAAAAAATTGTTGAGGAGAATAAAATTATCGCGTTCCAAATAAATGAATGAATAAATAAATATGACCCATTAGCTTTTTTTTGTTGGTCAACATTTTGTCAAACCCCATCCCGTGCCGGTTTTATCGATAGAAAGTGAAAAGAAAATGACCCGTGGGCTAAGATAAGTTGGACACCACTGGTGGTCACGTACGATTTCGTACCTCGTAGAATTGGACCACACAAGCGATCGTAACCATGGTCCTTAGTTTGTCGAAACGAATGTATATTTATACCACGTAATAATTAAAAAGTTTCTCTCAGTTTTGTCGTGTCATGAGACATTCCACGACGTTAATCAATTCAGTGTTACATGGTCATTCATCAATAATGTTTTCTTCACATATTTACATCATACTTAACAATAACCTATCAAGTTACTCCTAGAATCCTTCCTTGTGTCCTATATTACATTTGAAGATTGTACATCTTTTCTAGATGTATATTAATTTTTTTCCACTGATTTTATTCACGTAGAAAGGCCATCCACCTCACTTACAATCAAAATACATCTGATCCTTAAATTGCTAAAGCATCTGGTCTCTCTCTTACCCAAATGCGCCAATTTTATACCAACCAATCATACTGAACCAGATGGCGTTTAATCGGTTTTCTTGGAGCGGCATCGGCAATTACCATAGTTGGTAAGAAAAGCGCTTATCTGTTAACTTCTTGTTTAACTTTTATATATTTTAAGTTAATTTCTAAAAACGTACAACTTTTGATTAACTTCCATTGCCTTATTATTTCATTAAATAAAATTTATTAAGTTTATATTTTTTATTTATTTTGACAGCGGGTGATGGAGAAAAATAACTCATGTCGAATGTCCGTACGGACGATCTGTTTTTGCTCAATACCATTCATTTTCCGTGAATGTCAGTAAATACTCGGACATCGTTTGATTTTGCCTCAAGTATTGACGATATTAAGTATGGCTCAACACTTCAGTGTAGTCTTGAGTTTGGCAAGCTATGCTTCGTAGGGAGGTGTGAAATTCGAAATCAACAGTCCTCATTAAGAGTTATATGATTACGAAGGGGAACGTTCACTTTATACACGATGATCTCACACAAAGACTGGATTCTCTTGTTGTTTCTTTTTTAACACAACAAACAAATATGATAAATATTACTTACGTTTCTGTTTACCATCTCCACCCAACTACCCTACCTATACTATATTATGTCCATGTTATAATGACGTGTGTGTTTCACTAACTGTAGAAAACTTAATTGCCTAATTTAACACTTAAAATATTCAATTCACTTTTAACTTGAACTTTTGTTAAATTTTCAACCATCCAATAACCTTTAACGATTAACGAAGTTAACTTTTTGAGCATCGGAGTAACGATTAACGAAGTTAAATTTCAGAATAAATTTACCCACCTTAGTAACGCTCCTCCTATACCAGCACTCGCCAACTTTATGGCCCTCATGAATAACAAAATTTATTGATTTAAATTCGGCGGACCATTAAGTGATTAAAAAAATTAAATTCGTTTGTCAAATAGCCACATAAATTTCATTTTATAATGTGGAATGAATTATGTAATAAAACAAAACTAAAAAACTTTTTCATTAAAACAAAGTAAATATTTATTTAATCAATTGACTCAATAATATTTCAAGAGGTTCTGTGTACGATACCAGATGTGGAGTACGTTCAACATCTGATTAGACAAGATTTTATAGAGAAACTTTTCTTTGTTCCATTTTTTTTTTCAAATATATTTAGAAGAAATTTTGCCATATGAAACAAGTTTCTTTAACATAATATAAAAAATTGCAATTAATGTCCACATTATTTTGCGGACCATCAACATTTTCTTACAGTTGGGAATAGATGTTCTATATAACGTGTTTCGATCGTAATTAATCTTAGAAATCAATAAATAATTTTACAATTAAAAAAAATCATTTACATTGATGGTATGCAAGGACTAACATTGTAACAGTTTTACCCGAGGTGTGGGGAGCAGTTTTTATTGATGCGAGGAAAATATTAAGCAATTATCCTAGACACATCATCCCAATAAGTGGCAACAAATTGTATTGAGGACTTCTGGCATCCTATAAAAACACAATAGTGCAACCAATCGTTCAAAGATTACTAATTGCAACACTGGACGGGAGAGAGAGACGTTCAGTGGGCTGCAAACATATCGCCTGTAGTAATAAATGTGTCTATCAATGAAACGTCCGTAACATAGTTATCAATTAACGATGTAAATGGTAGGTTGTTTTTCAAGTAGTGTTGAAAGAGTTGAGCAAAGAGTGGTAAATATTGGTGAAACACGAGAACAAGAAACAATAAAGACGTTTGGTAGATGGTCACTTAATGGCAAAGAAGATGCAAGCAAACGTTGCTCAGATGACGATCAAGCTTCTCGCTGGATCCGCAAGAGACCAGTAGTGATGCGAGAGGTGAGAGTATACATGTTAAGTTTCTACGGGTTTGTGTGATGGATAGCGCACATTTTGTACAGACATGTGACAACAAAAGAATCGAAATCGTGAAAATGCTTGTTTGGTGTTACGGCACTCGATAATTGTTTTATTGATTTAAATTTAATTCATTCATGGGATCAAAATCGGTTATTGTTTTGTTGAAAAGTAAACGAACTGTAACGCTGAATATTTATTTGGTAAATAATAACAATAATAAAAAACTATCATCGTACCTGCTTGTTCAACTATAGTATTTGCAGACGTTTTTCTCGCCGCAGTGTTCTCGGCATTTGCTACGTCTTCCACCCTACAAGTGAAAAAAATATGGGTGGATATTTTGTCATGCCATTTACTCCAACAATTTTCCTAGTTTTTCGGGGAACGCAATATTAAAATATGGATAAAAAGCTTTAAATTTACTATTTGAATAATAATTTAAGAATATTTAAAATTCAATTTTAATTATTTCAAAAATATTTCTCTATTTCTATCAAACTATTTACCCACGTTGTTTCGAGTCGAGTAAACATTTTTGATGAAATTCAGAATATTATTTTTCCAAAATGCTATTAAAAAACTAACACAAGAATTTTCTCATCAATTTTTTGAAAAATATAATGAAATATTTTAACATATGTCAGTAATTATTTTTCATAAGTATTATTTCATTTCTTGTCAATATTGGTTTAGTAGTGTAGCTTATCTTGAGTAAACGAATCGTACCTTCCTAGCACAAAAGAATAATGGTTTAATCATGAACAATTTATAACTATAATGATTTGTTATATTTATTATTATATTGTTATTATCATAATAGTTGTTTAGGAAAGAGAGAATGAGTAAATTCACTCACCATTTTTGATTAAGAAGAAATGTTGGCCGAGTTATCCATACCATTGTTCCTATAGTTGTAATTAGGAACGTGGATATCACTGCTACCGAGAGAAAAGGACGAATAGCTTTCTCCATTTCGATGACGGGGTTTCACTATCGGCTGTTCAGAAAGTTTCTTTTTCTGTCGGATGATCTCAGAGGTTGGAATGTTGAGAAACGTGAATATGATATTCTTCCAAGAAAACACAGGTGATGTATCCAAATGTTTCCTATTTTTATCTATTTTTTAAGTAAGTTCCTAGTTGAAGGATTGCAGACGCAGTAATTATTTTCTTGAACATAGTTGATAGTGATAGAGTTATCACTCACAGCTCAGTTTCCCTGAAGCTCACTCTCAGGGGCTCTGCTTCCCTGAAGCATCAAATAATTATTCAATATTTCTAAAACGATAGAATGTTTTGGCTAGTGCAAGAAGTTAATGAAAAATATTAGATATTTCATACAAGTTTAGTAAATAATCTTTCGTTTTATTTTTCATAACTTCGGCACACGTCGTTTATACGCATTTTTTATGCCACCTTCTGCTTTGTTAAAACGATGCATCGAGGTTCCTTTCTACCTGTCACAGCTCTCTGTTTCACTGGACATACTTGTAGTCAGGAATCTAAATTCGATTTTTCGATTAAATATTTCGAGATTTTTGAGATAATATGAAAAAATACATTACACCTTTCTTCATCTCCTCATAATAGAAATTTCACAAAATAATTTCTAAGTGACTTTCTTCAATACATAAGCTACACCCGATGTAAATTTCAAGTTCCTATCTTAAGTATTTTTCCCTGATTT
>NNCF01132606.1:3280-24191 GCA_002313205.1 Laupala kohalensis | reverse complement strand
CACTTATCAGATATTCAAAGGTTGTTTATATAAGTAATGGTTACGTAATTGCAATATGTTGAGACAAATGAGGGAGACACGTTTGTGCTTTCTTAGAGCGAGTTCTTTGGTTCGTTTTCTCTATTGGTTGTTGAGTTTCGCTTTAATGGTTGTTTTGAATGAGGTCATTCATTCCTTTCTTTCTATGCTTCTTTTTATATGGCTTCTGTTGAGTAACGGATGTCTTTTCAAGCAAAGCTTTCGACTGACTTTTTAAATTTTTTTGTTCGTTTTTTAAATTATTTTTCTTTTTGAGTTGTGTTGATTTACCTTGCAATTGTATTTGAGAGATGTTCTGTTTTCTTCCGTTGATAAATTAGGAAACGAATGTGCCACATATATGACACAGTTTTAGTTGTGTTAATAATATGAAGTAAGAAAAAAAAATTATATGCTTCTGCTACTAATAAAGACAAGTATATTTTCACCACGACTCATATTTAATGATGANTTTTTCTTTTTGAGTTGTGTTGATTTACCTTGCAATTGTATTTGAGAGGCGTTCTGTTTTCTTCCGTTGATAAATTACGAAACGAATGTGCCAAATATATGACACAGTTTTAGTTGTGTTAATAATATGAAGTAAGAAAAATAATTTATATGCTTCTGCTACTGATAAAGACAAGTATATTTTCACCACGAGTCATATTTAATGATGTCCTAAATTGTACTTTTGAATGTTTGATTCACTTCATGTACTTGACACGTTTGAGTTTATTTCTTGTAAAGGAAATCATTAAGTTTCTTTATATGATTCTTTCTCTTTTTGCCAAGTTTTTATGACAAAATAAGGCTCTACACATTTAACATATTGTACTAGATACACACGAATGATGCTAATGAAGTGTGGTATTATCTTGTTTATAAATAATGCTTGAATATATATTCTGATAAGAATTTGTTTTCTGATTTATGAATTATTTATGAGAAACACAATATACTTATATACTTAATTTTGATTTTTATTTCTTTTTTAGCGTTGTAATATAATAGTATTTTACTTGCTTGGTAAGAAAACCCACAAGTCCAAGATACGACAGTTTCCAGGAAACACGTAAAACTAATTCAAGCACTAACTCGCCAATGGATTACCAAAAAAACACCATCTTTGAATCCGAGATACCTTTTATTTTCTTGTCTTTTTCATCATTTAGATGTTATCTATATATTTTTATTTTTTTTAAATCGCTGGACAAATTATTTCTTTNTTTTAGCGTTGTAATATAATAGTATTTTACTTGCTTGGTAAGAAAACCCACAAGTCCAAGATACGACAGTTTCCAGGAAACACGTAAATCTAATTCAAGCACTAACTCGCCAATGGATTACCAAAAAAACACCATCTTTGATTCCGAGATACCTTTTATTTTCTTGTCTTTTTCATCATTTAGATGTTATCTATGTATTTTTATTTTTTTTAAATCGCTGGACAAATTATTTCTTTGTAAAATCACGGCTCTAGTAGTAGCTCTAGAAACAGTGCACCAATTGTGAGACTACAACACTGCGTTCTATTGATGCTGCCCTCTACTCAAAAGTTTGCCCTATCTTCCTAATTGTTAACAAACATTACAATTTATAGATCGAAGCTGATAGAGAGGAGTGTTGGGCACGACATTACGAAAGTTGACTCTTCTCTTTTTTTATAGCGTGGGGCCACACATGTATATAATGTTATATTAGAGGAATCATAAGAAAGAGGTTGTCTCCGTAGAAAGATGATTTGCGTGCGGCACTACTGAGAACAGAAGAAGGGATAGGGCATGTCAATTTATTTACGTAAAATTAAGAAGAGATTGGGAGATACTTGTGCTGAAGAGGATACTATTTGGACCTACTTTCCGCATTTCTTAGATAATGATACATTTACTAATCGTGGTCGACATATTCTTTCAAGCAACCCCGCAAACTTTCTTGTCGTTATAGTATAAGGTCCCACACGTAAAAATTTTCTGAAGGGAGACGACTTTTAATGCTTATATTTTAATTACTGAGAGTTCTTTTTACCAGAAATATGATCATTATTGGAGTAACGAAGATGATGTGATGAGACAAACGATAGGTTTAAAGGCAAAAGTGTTTAAGAGATATTTTATTCCTATCAGGAAACAGAAGGTTTCAGTTAAATCAGTAAAATAAATTACTCAACGAACTAATTATATTCGTTACGTTCCGTATATTGCTTGGTTGTAACCATTTAAATGCGATTATCACTTAATAATTTATATTACATACATATAAATAATATATATTTTTTGTCTGAAAACATTGATTTTGAAATTGACTTTCCTGTAACATGAAATAAAAGATGTGTTTTTGTAGTACAAATTATAATACCTCAAAGTAATTGAATGACAACATTTATTTATTATTGCGAAAATATGAATAAAGATAAAAACCAACCATATTCTTTATCAACAATATCCAACTCTTATATCCTATAAGGCGCTTTAAAATGCAAGTCGCAGTAATTAATGAATGGCATCTTGAAGAAGAAAAATATCTTATTTAAATTACCCTCCGTAGATATTACAGAATTTTCAAAAATTTAATAGCCTTCTATATAATTCCCTCCCCAAACAGTAGAAATAATGGCTAAAGGACTCTATAACAAATAGTTAAAAATGAATTGTACAAGACATGTTTCTTGACACAAATGCTTGAAAATAACATTTCAGAAAATGTTCGATGTATACTTTTTTCTCAATAATAAGAAAAATAGACTTTTTTTCTCAATAATAAGAAATGTAATGGGAAAATAATTTTTGATCAAAGGCATCATAATTTAATTAAAGGCATCGAGAAACGAGATACAAAATATGATGCAGAAATCGAAAGTAAAATAGAAAATTTTAAACTGCAAATGCTGCGTGTCTTGACTTAAAGCAATTATTTCTTTGTGTTTCAGGAATCAATTTTCATGGGCAGTTGGATTCCTATCTCCGTTGTACCGGAGCCTCATCGTAATGAGATACCTGCTCTAGTCACCGGACCACTACATTTCGATGAACGTTATCTTCCTATGTTGCAAAATTCACTTTCAAATGGATATATTCTAGTATTCACTCTTCCTAACCACTTCGCTAAAAATAATAATCTGCATTACTTATCTAAACTCTTTATCTATTATGTATCTGTTAGTCCTAAAGGAATGTATGTTGCTATTTGGCCATACGAAATTGCAGTAGAAACGTCTGCCATCCATTGTCTTTTTCAAACTTTTATAAAAACATCGGGAACAGACGCTATTATTCTTCTCAACCTGAGAAAAGAAGAAATTTATTCCTATAAAGAAAAGGGAAATAGATGGATAATCTTAATGTTAGACCTAAATGATTTAAAATCATTCGTAAAAATGAATTATGAAAGACGAAACAACATTAAACCCCCTGTTGTGAAATATAAAGATGTTATACCTCCAGATCGATGGCTGTTTGCAATAACTACAAATAAAGACGGGGTAAATTTTTACAACGGTCCTGATGTGAAAATCTACGAAATTTGTAAAGAGAAAGGAATTATTCCATTATTAACCGAGAAGATATCTTACAATAATTTAACATTAAATACGCGACTATCTTTAACGGTCCAATTTGGAGGCATAGTTAACAGTCGTATATCACAATTAACCGCGTGTTTTTGCGAATCAAGTCTCGTGCTTATCGTACGACGTGCTCCAAAAGTATCATTCGTCACATTACTCCTGTTGCCTTTTCAAAGTAAAGTGTGGTTGTCACTGGGGGTCACAATGCTTATTCTAGGAATTGTGTGGGTGATCATTGGTGCGGGTACCAGAAAGCAAGTGTCAGTATTCGATGTTTATGCGATGATCATCACTGGAAGCTTAGCAGGTTCCACGCCACACATGTCTCAACGCATCTTTCTATCAAGCGCACTTCTTCTGTCAATAATCGTATGTAATGCTTACTCCGGTCTTTTGTTGGGTTATCTCACTGTTCCCAAGTATCATTCTAATTTAGACTCGGATGATGAAGCTCTGAATTCTTTAAAAGTGCTTCACGTTGTTTCGATACTGAAATATTCGCATGAGATACACTCTATAAGAATGAAATACAAACATTTACAAATTATTTACAGTGAAACTGTCCTCGATATTTTAAACAACATTCATGATATTTGTGTCAATAATGAATACGGAATATTGTATTCGCAGATACATTTCGAATACCTGATAAAGCATTTCGTTAGTAAAAAATGCGTTGCGTCTCTCCATGTGACGAAAGAGATTGTTTCTAGATCATGTGATGTGTTTTATTCACTAAAAAATCACATAATATATGAATCTCTAAACAGAGTCGTTTATCAGGTATTCGAAGGTGGCTTATATGAGTATTGGTTACGCAATTCAATAGAATTTCTTGGTGGATATCTTGAAGATAAGAATGACTTAGTTGTACTATCTCTTGGCGAATTATATGGTCATTTTATTCTTCTGGGCGTTGGGTTATTTCTTGCTTTACTGACATTTGCGTGTGAGTTCGCTTATTACTTTCTTGCTTTGTATCGTTCTCGTTGAGATAGAGGTTAGTTTATGTTGGAGCATTGTCTTGATGTTTGTCTTTTCGTGTTGTTGCAGTGTTTGGTGAGTTGTTTCACGTTTGAATAATATTTCCTAGACAGATCTATATGTGTGTATTTTTCCTTATCATTTAGTTCCGTATGTAAAAATTGTATCCAAATTTTAAATAAAATAAATTATGCTGTGTCTAAAAACATTCTAATTGTGGTCTATTCATTCTTAATATTGTGATCTTTTTGTTCCTTTAAATATTTTGACTTATGTCTAGTTTCCATCCCCAAATTTTTTTAAAATTAAATAAATGTGTTTATCTAAGATCTGTGTCCATATTTATTCGATGCTGAATACTTGAAGAGAGAAACGTGAATGGAAATAATGTGTTCACGAGTTTCTCGCTTCGATTTATTGTTTAGCAAATCAGTATGGGAGACGATTGCATTTATGAGGGAAGAGTTTTCTTTAGGAAAGCGCCCAATTTAAATTGTGTTGATTAATAAGTGGAATGAATCATGGTCGTTATATTGTAACGAAATTTGTTAAAGATGTTTTAATTTGATACGTAACGTAAAATTGATATTTTGAACACTAGGGAATAGGTTTTTCAGCGGTGTTTTTTAAGAAATATTTTGGGTGTCTTCTGTACGAGATTCTGTGTGGCCAATCAGCTTTTCTGTTTGTCAGCTTGTATTGTTATAGCACTAAATATTTTTTGCGGTATTTTCTGCTGCATTATTAATGAGCAATTGAGGTCTTCTATTTGGTACTAATTATCTAATGACAAAACCAAAGTTTAGCATTTCGCGCTATTTACAAATCTACAAATGTTTAAAATAACTGCTCAAAATTGCGTCAATTAACAGTAATTTATGATTGAAAGCGACGGTAGAGCGATCAGTGAACGTATTCTTAGATGCCAAGTACTAAACGTAAACGTGCAGCAGCTACAGGGTTTCGAGCTACGAGATCCTCATCTGAGTCAAGTGTAGTCGCATAAACAAGTTTCTTCAGATGTTCTTATAAAGGGATGTTTGCGCCTTAAGGCATTTAGTGTCTTGTGCCACCATTTCATGTTTGTACCTTGAACTTGAAGTCACTCTTCCTTTTTACACATGTACACCAACTAGTATTTTATATTATTAACGACACTTTTATTAAGTGCATTCTTCTAACACGCACACAAAAGGCATTTCTGATTCTTGCGACCACAGAGCAATAATTTCACACTGCTTAGATAACAGTCACACAATGAAAATAAAACAGCGTATTTGAAACATTTAGAAAATAAAGTCTATTGTCGTGGTCTGCCTCGGGCAACACTTAGTGGTTGGCCGGAAGGATTACAGTCGGAAGGCGACTGGGAAAGTTAGGGTGTGAATGAGACACTGAGTGCGCATGAGGTGTTTAATTCTCACAACGGTCAGTAGCGGGACCGATTGTCAGAGGAGGCTGTGGAGCAGAGTGCGGCGCGGCGGTCGAGGTTCGGCGCCAGTGGCGACATCTCGGAGGACGGTCGGTTGAGAGTTCCTCCGCGGCAGCGACGACGGGAGACGTCGGGAGCTGATCGAGATCGTGCAGTGGTGTGTCGGAGACGGCTGCGCTGATGGAGTGAGCTGAGTGGACCGATTGACCCAGTTCTCTCCCTTAAATAAAGTTACTCGTGCGCGTCACTGTGCTCTACGAAACCCCTCCACGTTTGACGTTGCATACTTGCCTCCAAGAAAATTATGACAGCTTAACCACGCGTACGACATACGACACTATATAAAAGGAAGTCAGAAAAATATTTGCAAATAATATTATGTTATATTTTTAAGAAGTTCTGAAATATACGGTGTCGCTATCATTCCGTCGTGGTTCGTTATTGATTGGCCGAGCAGAATCCCTAAGTTTGGACGCAACGTGAAGGAGGAAATTATTAGACAGGTCATAGAAAGGAGTGATAAGGTTTAGTGATGCTCAGAATTGGATTGAGACATATTATTATACTCACAATGTGTTTAGGTTGTGCAAGGCGGCGGCCAGAGAGAAACAGGTAAAAGTCGTGACGTAATCTGACTAGGAGTGCGATGAGCGCGGAACGGACGCTGGTCCAAACAGCTTCCGGCTTCTGGATGGACGTTGGGCAGAGGGGCAGCACACCGTGGTGTCATGCCAGGGCAACTCACACGCAGCAACTGTGTCCGTCTGCTCTCGGATGATCGGAGGACAGAAGGAGTTCCCAGTGGTTTCACACAGAGGCCACACTCACGTGGTTACAGATTCCTTCTGCTCCGGATCAAATCCGCCTCTCGATTATATACAATTTTACTCCTTAGGTCATAACCCACTAACCTACTTCCTCGTGCCAGGCGATGTCATTCTTGTAGTTGCTAGGTTTCCAATATAAGGAGAAGAATTAAGTAGTCTGGCATCAAATAAAAAATCTTCATTGAACCCTCAAGTATTTTGGTATGCATATAGTACATGATAATGCTGAAAAAATTTATATAATAAAATATCTTAAAAAACTATTATTGTAATTTTAACTGAAGGGTCAAATCAGGGTTTAAATATCACTAATTAAAAGTACTTGTTTGGAATTTATCCGTTTTATGAAGATGGTCTTCAGTGAAGGAAAAGTTTTGATATTTGCCTATTACATAATGTATCTCTTAGATCTAATTAACTTGGATACTATTCGTGTTGAGATGCGTTCATTGTAAACTAATGACATTTTCCATTTGCTGCTGTGAGGAAATGTGCGCACTGATGCACACCGAGTGCAAGAACGTTGTTTCACTTGAAAGGGAAGTTGGTCCATTTGCCTTCATTTGGGGATATGGTTCTTCCGTTTGCTGTCGAGGCGAAGTCGAATGTGCTGATAACGCGTCAATGATGAATGATGCGAGTGTCTTGCAAGTATTTTCTTCGTCTAAAGTATCCTCAGATTAAAAAGAAAAAGTTTCTCGTAAATTATGTCTTTTCAAAATATAAGGAATTATTTATATAATTATTAATTTATTGTCAAAAAAGTAGTACAAACTGCGTATGACGTCTTGGAGGACAACAAACTAATTTACTCTCCGGAAGCAAGGAAAAAAAACCTCCCATCAATTCCGGTCAAGGATCCTAATGCAGAAGCGGATTCCAAAAATTTAAGCAAAAATTCATAGATAAAATAAAAAGTTATCTCCGAGTTATAATACTAATAGAAAGTCAATAAGTTTGTAATTTAACGCAAAAAATTTACGTGTACTTATTATTAACTAACGATAGATTATTCTGAGTACTGTGTTTAAAAATTATAAGAAATGTAATAACACTAAATTTACGATTTATTATTACAATAAACATTCCCCTAGACAAAGCCTAAGGAACCTGTAAAAGACATCCGCCTCTACCCGAAGGAAAAGCGGAGAAAAACCTGGGCCTGTATCGGGCTACAGAATTAATGTACAAAACTATGCCAAAGATAAGTACACATAAAACTAAATTAATATGAATCATTAGACACAAATACCAAGCAAGGAAATAGTTTTGGAAGTAGTTATTAGTTATTTAAAAAGTACTACAGCAATGGCGTGATAAAGTACAAGACGGAATCTAACTTTTATTAACATTAATAAATTCTTTTACAGTGTACAAAAACTGGTGCAGGAGGTAGTTTTTAACCACGGATTTGAAGAGCTTCTATTTCATAATATCTTTTGTATTATTGGGAAGAGATTGAAATAGGACGATTCCCGAATGATATGATCCTTTTTGGCAATTAATGGTTGTCACTCTAGGGTGATGAATATTATTCCTATTGCGAGTATTGTGTTCGTGATAGAGACAGTTTCGTATGAAACAAGAGTAGCACCTCAGTAATTCGGTCTTAAGAAACACGACCGTTTCTTAAATATAAATTCAGGGAAGTGTTAATATATTTAATTCCTTGAATAAAGGTTTGCAAGAGTTTCAGGATTGTGTTTTACAAATTATCCGAACTATTATCTTCTGAATTCTGAAAGTTTGAATACTCTGACGAGAATTGCCCCAGATGGTAGTGCCGTAACGTAAAGGGGAGTAAACGTTTGCAAAATTTCAAATGATTGTTTCGAGTGATTATTCCGATAAAATTATAGTAAACAGATACTATTAAGATTGTGCATAAATATATTTTGATATATTAGTAGTAATTTTTTTATTTTTAATAAATTATTCTAGTTTCTTTCATCTAACTATGGCCCGAATCGTGCAGCGAAGATATGTTCCATTTCCTTGCTACACTATCCTGGAGTGGGGTATGCGTACGGGGCAATGACGTATTTATCCGGTATTAGTTGATATTATTAAGAGTAATAAATGCTTAACTCTGTAAGTTTTGTCCGTCAACTCATCGTCTACACCATTTATATGCCAACACACACTTTTCCCCTGTATAATTTTCCAAAATGTTTTGCCCTTTCGTCAGTCACTGAAAGATGAGGTGTTTTGACTTTCTTCTAAATCAACTTACAAAGTATAGGAGAATTGATTTTGCTTTGTATTTGCCAACTGTCAGAGCAAATGGAATGTGACAAAGTGATGGAAAATTTTATCATGAACTCTGTAAAGATATCGCAAATTTTGAGTGTATGCAGATGAACATGATAAATTAAAAGGTGTTAATATACATTTCCTAATATTTCTTTGCACTTAGTCAATCCGCGATTAATTCACAGATGGTTCATAATTAAAAAAATATATTTTCCCTTTAATCTCTCCGTTAATATATCTTTCAGAATTACAAAGCGAATTCTCCTACTTCTATCCAGCTTCTTCTACTCTCAATATATTAACTATTGCTAACAACTGCTACTAAAACCTCCACGTGTGTTAAATTGTTGGTAATGCCAGCTAACCTGCCGACCTACATCCGACATGGCCCAATGTAGATAAACTTCAGTTGCAGCTTATATTTCTCATACAATAAAAAAATTCAGATTGGCATTTCTTCTGTTTTCGTGTTTCTCTTAAAATTCGTTTACTTCCCATTTTTGAACACCTACATCTACAGCAGACACCGATCAAGAAGAAAATGACGTCAAACCTTCATACGTCAAACATTATACCCCTCCTGCTCCCTTTGACTGAAATATGTGGAAGAATACACGCTTTTTGGTATAACTATAAGAATGAATGTATCGTGGTCCATAACACTTTAAAAAAGGCAAAACGCAAAGACTTGTACGCATTAAGAATTATCATGCAAAGTAAAGCAACGGTACCGAAAATAGCGCCAAATCTTTAAGATAGAATGTTCAATTCAATCTTGGTACCCGGAATAGATTGTTCAATTCAATCTTTTTATTAAAAAATAGTATATTTTTTAAATTTAATATGAAATTTAATACATATTTTCATATTGAAATAAACGACGGGATAATCCCGACACAGTTTTGTCTCGCCGGACATACCGCATCAAATATTAGTTCTGACGCCGTGGATTGATAACAATAAGTTGTGCCTAGCAACGTTTGATGAAAAATTTTAATGTAAAAATCATTATATCTCACATGCCGCCAGTTGGACAGCGATGTTGTAGAATAAATATGAATTGCGTTTTTCTCAAAACTGGATATTTTCGAAGAAATGTTTATTTTTCTTTACAGCGAGTAAACAAATTAAAATTTTTAGGGCTCTGAGGTACCGGAATGGGAAATAAGTTATTTTCAATATAAACATTTCTTATGAAATGATAGTTTCTGTATACTAAAGAGAATTCTTAATTTAAATATCAGATCATTTATTTCTTCCTTAATCTAATTTCTAAATTTCTAATTCTGGTTTCAAAAAAAAATTGTGTGTTATAAATAAAAAAAATTGTAAAAAAGGTCTGTTGCAAACTAAGTTTGCCAACTTGGAAGATAATAAACTAATTTACTCTCCGGAAACAAGCAATGGACCATCACATCAATTCCGATCAAAGGCACAAGGACAAGTGGCGGATTCAATACTTATTGAAAAATATTTAATAACGTACCTACTGTTATCCATATATTATTTTAATATCAATTGTAGACAATATTAGCAGCGAAGATAGTAACAGAAGGTTTAATTGTTTTTCTTACCTATGGACAAATTGCCATTACGCGGAGGATAAACGGAAAAAAATCCGGGCCAATATGAAAGTGCATTGTAAAGAAATGCGGAAATATTCACATAAACTATTTCTTAAAAAAGGTAAAACACAAATGTTATAACGAATACAAAACCAAAAATGTAAATAAAGTTAATAGTAATTTTATGTTACTGTGTTTAATGAGCGATAAATATGTCATGTTGAGAATTGTTATTGTTGATATTCAAGGAAAAGTATTGATTTAAAAGGAAATGAGAATTTTCATTGACATATCCGTTAATCATGGAAGACTAACCTTCTCCATTTTGATGAACACTCTATGAAAACCCGAATGTCTCTTTTGAACAATCACTCTGACCTTTGCAAACTCCTTCATTACATTATCTGAGCAAATGGTGGTTCTTGGTAGCCGATATGTATTTTAGTACTCGAGAAATAAATTGGTTGTTCGTTGAATTCACAAAGAGTGAAATAAGTGTTTAATTTTCTTTTGTTTAATTTTCGTGATTTTATCGTCATTGAGATAAAGATGTCGAGAAACAGTTCTGTTTCCAGCCCTTGATTTTTAATTCCCTTAAACTTTTTATTACGTTTCTTGCGTACATGGAATTTGAAATAACATTTTAGTTTTGTAGCCAGACACATAAAAAAGCAATGCAGGAAAAAAATATTTTTTCTGAATCGTTCCTTATGTTTTATAATTTTATACTTCGCGCCTCGTAAAACTTGTGGAATGTGAGAAAAATTCCAAAAACTGTAAAAAATGCGTCTTTAGATTATTGTTCATGAATCGATACACACTCCTGAAGAAAAACATACGTATGATGTTCTGGGTTACTTTAAACAATTAAATAGTTAAACAATTTCATGTTCATTAAATAATTACGTATGAATGTAATGTCTTATATGTTAGCTGGTTACAAATATGGATATTGAGAAAACAGAGCCCACACTGTGTTTTTCTTGACAAAAATGTTAAGTCCAATACACACTAAACTTCAGTGGGCTCTAACGCTTTGACTGGAGAATAAATAGTTTATTTCAGGCAAAGTTCTGTATAAGAGACATAATTTGAAGTAAGTTTATTATAATATATGTTGGTGTCATCATTGTCCACTAAAAGTTTCTAATAAGTAATAAGCCAATAACAAAAATTATCTTTTGGCTTATGTTCCGAAATTTTGGTGAAAATTCACTACGCGATAAGTGTTCGCTCGACAAAAAACAGTACAGACCTAATTTATAGAAACGTCAATATACATTCTTTTTGTTTACAAATATTTTCTAAGAAGCGAGTGCGTTTCGAGTTATTGACAAAAAACAACAAAAGAGCATATTTTTCTAATTTTTCTTAAAACGCTCAAAATTTTGTTAAATTTGTGAAAATTTAAAATTCCGAACAGCATATCCGAAAACATAAGGGTCGATTGATAAAAGAACTACATTCACCCCCACCCCCCGCCAAACTAGTATCTGACTGGACTATATATGTTAATTGTAATGACATCCTTCCTGTCCGGCGAGCGGCTGCTGGCTGCAGGGGCCAGACACAGTTGAAGGGAAAAGAAGGAAGGAAGAAAGGTGGTGGTTTGTCCGAAGGAAACCCTAATTGCGAGAATAGGAGTTAAATACTTACTCAAGGTAGAAGTCGTAGGCGGTTCAGCGGAGGGTAGCGGGTCTGACGGTGCAGAGCAATGGCTGTGGGTAGAGTATGGTGTACTCGGGCCGGCCTGCGGCGTGAAGTCTGTCTAGATCATCGAAGCTAACGAGGGTAACGAGTACGAGAGCGAACCCTCTCTGGGTTCTACATTTATATGAATCTACTCCCCACGTCATGCGACCACTTGACCTACTCTCCGCTTAGACGCGCTAGCTCCACCTAGTTACAAATGCTATGTGTCACTCACGACATCATCCTCTTTCCTCAAAATAGATGAGTGCCGGGTTCGTGAAGGCACATGAGAGAATACAAGATATACAATTTTGCGCTTGCAAATTATATTTCAGTCTGTATTCTTCTTTTTTCTCATGCTTTCCTTTCATTTCATATTTACTTACAACAATACTTCAATATCAATACAACAAACTATTCTATTTATACCAAAAAAAATTTCAACGTTTCACGTTGCTTCATGATCTGCAACCTTTTTTATCGTATAGTTCACAATTTACAGAAAAAATTATCATACAAAAACCCAAAACAACAAATAAACACAAAAAACACGATTACAGAACAATAGTACAGTAATCACAATCAATAAGAATATGACTATAAAATATTAATAATAATACAATGATAACAATCCATAGAAACATAAGTATATAATAATAACAATAATGACTCAAAGTTTTGCACAAAATAAAAGAACTACTATTTAACAAAAGAAAAACAACAACATTTTTTTTACTAAAACAATATATTTACAATACCTTTATAAATGGGGGAATAGCGGCGCTTGCGCTTGGGTTGGTGTGATGTTTACAATCGAGAGAGGCATTTTTATTTTGTTTCACCTTTCTTCTTCATACATTTTCGCTCAATACACCAACACCCTAAGCATACGACTACACCCACTACTACATAACATCCCCAAGATGCTACCTTAAGATTATTAACCCCTTCCTGGCATTTTTCCCACATGGAAAGATGTCTACGCACATTTTCCATCGAGATCGAAGGAACCTCGTGCGTGTCCTTACTTTTTACTTCTTTTAGCAAGTCGTCTATAATACTAGTTCCTGAACGTGAAGGTTGAGAAGTTAATGACTCCTAGGCTCCAGGGTTGCAATTTCAGCTCAGCAGCTGGCATGATATACTGAAGATTTGAAAATGGTAGGAGGAAGAATTTAGATGGCGGACTTAGCTCTACACCCCAGTGGAAGGAAAAATCTCCCTTCTCGTTGTAACTTTATTTGCGAATTATGATTTTTACATGATACGTTAAGTTCTAATTTCTGACTTACTGCAAAATACCATTTCCCAACTGTTTCCCCAGGTAAGAAAAAATCGTATGGCCTCTTTGCTACGCTAATGTCGCAGTATTTACGTATACCGTCTGTGTTGTTGGAAAACACCGCTATACTACAGAAGTGGGAATTGGCAGAAAAAATAGGTCTGGACGCTGAAGTTACTAGAACGCCTGCTTCGCGACAGTCGTTTAGCGCATTCTGGTCCAGGAAGAAAAATTGAGTAGCTCCTCCGAAACTGCAAGATTCGGTGTGTCAGGTGATATGACCACACTTCGCTCCCCCGACTCACTCATCACCGGCCAAGGCAGAGTTTTAAACAGCTTCTACTCCGGCCCCTGGGTGAGTGGTAGTTTCACCAGCAAAGCGATGACTGCACCCTTAGTTTGTACACATAATCGTGCAACCTCGTAAACCGTGTGCGGCCGCCTACTGTGAAAACCTATGAACTGTAATTTACCCGACAAGGTCTCAGTAGCATTAGGCAGAATGGAAAAAAATACATAAGGGCTAACTATAGAACAGGAGAATTTCCCGAGCTCAGCTGTTGTTATTTTAGCTAATGTTTCAACACAGTCTTTAACGCGAAAATATGCTCCATCAGCGCGACATATCCCTCATGTATTCTTCCCCCTAACACCCCCATCGCGTTGAAAAGTGAGGATAGTTCCTGAATATATTTTTGATTCCATTTATCGGTGTCATATATCCGTTTTAAAATTTTCCTAGTGGCTGACAACATGCTATCATGCTGCCCCAGCGTCCCCGATAAATTTGCCAAAAAAGTTATTCTTGCGTCTAACGCTGCTTGCGTGTTCCTTCTAAGCTGTTCTAAATCCTGTCGTATCCCTTGTATTTGACTATCCGTTGCCACCCCTGCTAAGTAATTAAACCCTTTTCCAAGGAAGGTCACTAACCCTCGCTTCCTTCGTATTCTGCTTAGAAGAGCATTAGCTTGCAACTTCGTCTCCTCCAATTCAAATACTAATTGGTCCCTATACTCAATCAACACACCCTCAAACACTGAATTATTATCTATATTACACAGTAAGTTTATGCTTCCTGAGAACTTCTTTACTTGTCCTTCCATTTGATACTCTGCCTCCAGAGTTTCCGGAGCATTTAGTTCGATGTGGATCTCCCAATCCGCACTCACCAAAGTCATTGTCTTTTCTGGAATGAACATCATTCCCACTCCTATCCCTACCTTCATCCCCAAAATTGTCCACACATAACAGAATATTTTAGTCTTTGAACTCTGTTTGTTTCGTCTCACTACTCTCCACTCTATCCTCTTCGTCCTATACGCCCCACGCTTATATGCCCAGTTGTCGGCGCCCTTCGCGTGATTCTGCGCTCGCACTTGCTTACTCTCTCCTGGCGACAGCTCTGACAGAGTCCTCTTGCCCTGCTCCTGTGACACCCCCAGTGTCGTAGACCCAGGCCAGCTGTAGTTCCACCCGCTGGGCGACGTGCAACTAACAGGCGGTGAACTGGTAAACGTTCGCAGCGTAGACTGCTCTCTGGATACGGCGAACCTCCCGGCTGCTCGACCTCCCTCCCAGCACTAGTGTCGGGCGGGTTGCGTCGCGCGTGTGCTCCGGTGCTGTCCCAGCCTGGCGTCTCGAACGGCTTTTCGCTGCACAATCTAGTGAAAATTACTTTTTATGCCTTGCTCTCGGGCGTAGGTTGTATGGTGACCTCGCCCTTGGTGGAGTGACCTGCACCACCCTTTCTGCCTCCGCCTTCGGTTCTTCCTCTCGCAAGAGTACCCTGTCCCCTGACAAGACTCCCGCACTTTCGGTGATGTGCTTGCCCCCTGCGCTTCGTATAAACATGTTCGATCTCGAAGGTCACCGATGATTTCACCCCCCTCACTACGTACGGACCTTCCCACCTTGGTACAAATTTCCTATTCTCACCGGCTAGTAATCTAAAATTTCTGTCCCAATGTCCCTCTGAAATAGGAGTCAACGATCTATTCTTATTAATCTTTCTCATCTCCATCAAAGAATTTTCTTTTTCATACTGTGCTGCCTCCTCATGAGCCACCTGCAAATTTTCTACTAAGCTATTTGCGTAAGTTCGCTTATCCCTGTACCTTTCCACGGGCACAGAAAACACTGCATCCTACGGAAGCGCAAGTTCTCTACCATATTACAAATATGCTGGACTGAACTGCGTCATCCTATTAATAGAGTTTCGAAACACGAACAAGGCGAATGGTAGCTGTTCATCCCAATCGCGGTGCCCCTCCTCTTCGTAATACGAGATTACTGGGCTTAAGATGTATGTGCTCGCTCCAATTTTCCGTTAGCACCTTGATTGTACGGGAATGTAAAAATTTGTTTGATACCGAGAACCCTACATACTTCCTGCATCAACTTAGATGTAAAGTTTGTACCACGATCTGTCAAAAGCATCTCCGGCACTCCGTGTCTACAAATTACTTGTTCCACAAAAGCCCTTGCGTCTGTCTCCGCAGTTTGATTAGGAATAGCTGCTGCCTCAGGATAACGAGTGAAGTGATCCTAGCAGGTTAGAATGTATTTATTCCCTCTCTCTGACACTATTAGTTGTCCCACGATAACCAATGACACTTTCTCGAACGGCGCACTACACTTCTCCGTAACCTGGACAGGAGGAGGTTTTTTCACCGCCTTTCGAGCCCTACACATTAAACCCTTTGCTATGAACTTTCTCACGTCTCTGTGCATACCTTCCCATGAAAAATACCTTCTTACCTAAACTAATGCAGCAGAAACTTCTTTATGACCCGCCAGAGGAATATTATGACACCTCTCCAGATTGAAATTATGCATTGATCTTGGAGCATACACAGAAGTCGCTGCCCTCGGTGGTGGCTTTTGCATTTTGCAAACCACGCCGGGGTCGTTCACAAAATAACTTGCTTGTCCGTCTTTCGCGAGTTTAATTGCTTTCTGGAGACTCTGACATGACCTTTGCTCCCTCCTTACTCGATCCCAATCCCACACGGGTTGATAAAAAATTTCCTCACCAAAGATAGCCTAGTATTGTACTAAAACTATTTTGTGCTAACCCATTGTTTAAGTTCCTTTCATTAAGTTTAAGGACTTACTCTTAATACATAAGTACTGTCCATCTGAGATAATGCATCCGCATTGGGAATCTGCATACCTGGTCGATATTGTACTAAAACGGTATATTCCGACAATTACAAAATCCACCTAGCCAATTTAGGACTAGGCTCTGACTGGGTTAATAATCATTTGAGTACTTTGTGATCCGTCACCAAAACAAAAGCACGCCCCAGTAAATAAACTCTAAATTTTTTTTACCATCTCGACCACGGCCAGATATTCTAACTCGGTAGCGCCTCTGCCTTAGGGCCCTTGATCGGAATTGATGGGATGGTCCCTTGCTTGATTCCGGAGAGTAAATTAGTTTATTGTCCTCCACGTGGTCATACGCAGTCATACTGTTTTTTGACAATAAATTTATTCTCATTATTATCATATAATTTAAGTGTCTTTTTTTAGCTTGATACCGTGCAAAGTGTATTAAAACCGGAGCAACACGTGGAAATCTATATATCTTAATTTGTTTTTGTCGTAAACTCTCTAAACCACGACAGAAGTAACACTGTTTTTATCTGAAATAGTTCAAAAGCGATACTTGCTGGACAATTGAGTAACACTAATGAACTGCTGTCTATCGGCGGCGCCAGAAACTAATTGGCGCGTTGCGCTCGTGGCGGCTGCGAACGGAATCACCTTAAATTTTCAGAGCGATTGTTTGTTATTCTGTTTTTCGCTCTCATGCATGTAAAACTATCAGAGAGATTTTCAAGTTTAGAATGAATGTAACACTATTTTGTGCTAACCATTGTTTGGGTACCTTTCATTAAGTTTAAGGACTTACTCTTAAAACATAAGACTACATTACACGTGTATCANAATATAATTTCTCCTCAATAGTTCACGTCATCATTACTAAAGACCAGTATTTGTCCATATTCTACTCGTGTGTGAAAAATTATTTATTAGTTTACACATACCATATATTTGGTTAAAAACAATTCTTTGGAATGCACCCTGTCCTTTGTAAGTATAAACAAAGTTTCGCTGGTCATGGAATGAATCCGTTAGAAGAGACTAACAACAGGATTAGAAGCGTTTACCGTGCGTCCTTACTAATTCCTTGTGTGATTTTTATTGGTTTTCTTCGTTAATAGAGGATTAATCATCATATACAAATACAAGTACCGTGAATAGAGTGTTAGAAGCGTTAAGTACCTGCAGCAAAGAACAAGTTATTAACTACTAAGTCAATAATATTGATTCATTATCGCTTCTTTCAAAGATAAACTATATTAAGTATATATGAACCTAAACTACTTTTCCCTTGTCTGTAGGGGTCGGAGTTGAGGATGATATGATGCCTCTTTTTGATTCAATTAAAGGCAGGGGAAATACAAGTGTGCCCAATACCCTCCTGGCGCACCCCCCAGAACCGGGTGATATATGAATGACATGATGTTGAATGATGAGGGAAAACAGGACTTCCCCGAGACAACCTGCCGCGAACCCTGCTTCGTCCACCACCGCGAATTCTTCTTGGATAAGACAGGGTTTGAATCAGTCTCACCAGGTAGAAGGCGATCACGCTAGGGACTACATCAAGGATCGCCCGACACTATATTACGTTTCTAAACTATATTACTCACATAAACACACAAATTTGGTGCATGTTTGAGACTTACTGGCGTTTGCAGAACTAAAATGTTGGATCATGTATAAAAATAATTATAATATTTAATATTCTGACAATCATAACCGGCTCACATTTTACTTTACGTAGTTGCAATATAGGCCTTCGATAGTGGAAATTTCGCAATATTGCAACGGAAATATTCATTTAAGGCACAGCTGATAACGAAAAAATGGTTTTTAGAAAACTGAACTGCAAGTATCTGATGAATGTAGTTGGACCGTGTAGTAAAAAGAATGAATCTTTTGAACCCAAAGAGGTTGTTTTAGAAGATATGCAATTTGTAAAACTCTCGCTTTGATGTAGGAACTAGGGGAAACTCTTGTGTACAAGGAATTCTTGTAGATATTCTTGCAAAAATCCACGGAGAGTTGACGTTCTAATAATAATGCTTTCCCGGGCGCGACGCCATCTTGAAAACGTTGCGAAATTCACTTGTTTACAATTATTTCGTTTCTTGCACTAATCACAAGCAATATTGTTATCATAAAAAAAACATCATTACATTTTCAATATTATATATAGTGTATTTTGGGATGTATGCAAAATCTAATTTTTTTTTCTTATTGAAGAGGGGTGTTACCTAACGACCCGAATTTGTCCGAGGATTTGTCGATATTATTTTGAAACATGTGTGACGAATATAAGTTTGAATAGAACCGAATACCCTATATGATACTAATTCAAATGAGCGCCAAACAGGAGCGCGTTCTGTGAGGCATAAGACGCAGACGGGGACTTCGGAAATCCGATTGTGATATTTGGAAAAAATGTGAATATACTTTGTAGAGCTATCCACGCGAAACTTATCAGAGATACGAGTAATTGATTGGCGGAATTCACAGTGCATAAAATTCAATTGGGTTGGGGAGTATTGCTGAGAAGGAGGAAATGGGACAAGTATCGCTCTCAATATTACGTGGCTCGTCAGAGGGGACAGTTTGATCTGAATGTTCCGGGGATCGTCAGAGAAAGCGGTCGCTATTAGATCTTGCTTGAATCGTCAGAGGGTACGTTTTGAGTCGAATATTTTGGGAAGCGTTGGAGAGGACGATCCGTGGGACAGAACGTAGAATGCAGTTTGAAAGAAACGTATTTTGTTGTCCGTTTCGCGATTGAATTTATTAATCAACTTCTGAGAGGGACGTAAAATCTGAACGCGTACGGAAAATCATTTTCAGGCTCCAAGTAAAGCCATTAATGCGTTGTAAAAGTTTCTGAAATACGAATTAGACGAAACATGAAAACGGTAGCACGTTGGTGACCGTAATAACTTGCCGCGAACTCGAACGAGGACGAACGAACGGACTATTGGAGAACAGCTCGCGTGCAGCCGTCTGGTTCAAGGTCGCCGTAGAGAGCTGTGAAGCAGCCGAAAACGTCGGTGTGAAGAAGGAACGTGCGTCTGTCAAGCTGATTTTGTACACGATCTCGAAGGACGAAGTCTGGGTGTGAGTATACGTCTCTGTGAGACGAGCATTTAAACGCAGTGATTTCAATGATTAGGGTTTTGCATACCACTGTAATTCAGTGAGACGCTAGTATCTTGTAAAAGAGAAAGTCTCATAGGAATCGAGTCTGTCACACTTGTATTAAATTTTGTTTTCTGAGAAGAAAGAAGAAAAAAGAATAATTTAAAAGAACTGTTAAATTTTCTCTGCTTTAAAAGACAAAGTAATGCTCATATCGTGCTTGTTTTTGATTTTTTGATAACGAGTTATTGTATAGTTTGTAAATGTAAATGCACGGGTGTAGTAAACGAGTTCGATGTAATATTTGCGTAACAAATTGGAGAGTATTTTTTCTCCTGTATTGTGTTAGAAGCGAATTTATGTGTCCATGTACATTTTATGTAAATATTTTATGCCAGGAAAATCACAGAATAAATTGTGGTAATCACATCAGAAGTACCGAATACTTATTTTTTTATTTATAACTATTTCAATGCACGTCATTGTTAATAGAGGGTGCATTAGAATATATATGCATTATTAATACTACCTGGTTTTACCTGGTTCTTGGATTATTGATCAAAGTGGAAGAGAAATTGAGTTAGCATTATCGATGATTCTGATTCTCCAATTGATAGAAAACTTTCCTTGATCTAAAGCCCGCCTAACTCGGTCATCTCACGTAGTGATTTTTGCGATATACACCATAATGGAGAATGATTGCCTTCGTATAGGAACTTCGTTCTTTAGGTTTTCTCCGTTCAGCTTTTCAAGTATGATAAGCTATCACCTAATTCGTTGCCCTCGGACGAGAGTATTCAACAAAAAATGTAACCAAAGAAGACATGCAGCGTAAGATCAAATACCAAATTACTTTTATACAAGAGAATAAATAATGAAATGTAGCTTTTTTCTGAATTCTCCTATTCGGAAGAAACTACATCCTTTTTACGACAGCAATTAGTTTCAAAATGACGTTCGGAACGTCTTCGCTCCGTAGAGAAACCGAAAGCAAGATTTTGTCATCCTGTGGCTATTTCCATGTAAATGAAACCGGGTGGTGTTATGTTCGCCTAT
>NNCF01132604.1:79033-98115 GCA_002313205.1 Laupala kohalensis | reverse complement strand
CGACAGATTCTACCTGCTCTAATGGCTTGCCGCCCGCCGCGCACCCTCGTGCCAACCCTTCGACCTGCCGCTAATGGATTTCTTGAGTCACTTACTGGAGAGTTATTAAAATGCTATTAATTAAACACTTATTTTTATTCCCATTTCTTAAATTTTTTTGAAATCTACATATAATCCCAATAAAAATAAACCCAAACACGACGTATTTATGACATTACTGAGTTTTAAGCTTTTGTTAACATAGTATATAAAAAGTATTGTAATCGTGAAAAATAAACGGTCGCGAAATTTTGACGAATACATTAGTTTTGGCAACCTTTGATTCAGAGAACAATGTGCGTATAATTCCAATTATAATTTTTTTGATGCTTTCATGAAACATGATTGAAAGGAAAACTATTTTGTGTATCGTACTAGAGTATAATGCGTTGGTTCTAAATAGTGCACCTACGTTCGGCACTTCGGGTTTTAGAACCCAACACTTAGGCTCTAAAGAACTTTTTGGCTCCGGTTTTATTTCTGAACAATATTTATTTCCCTCTAAATCATGAAGTGTGCTTTTTATGCAGTTTATGATACGAATGAAACAAGAGACATCTTTGTAACAGCATGTTTGGTTATTCGTCTGAATGTCAAAAATTAAAGGTTCAGACGCTAAGAAAGCCTAGATTTTACATCTATTTTTCGTCAAAATATTGTTTTCAACCATGAAAGTTCTTTTATTCTCATAATTAGGGTGTTTTCTCATGAATTGCTCATTTATTGTTGAATTTCTGTTGTTAGTAATGTGTGTGTGTAGATGTTGACTACAACAGAGCCATTGCTCACCTTTTTTCGGAGNTTTTCATCTTAAACGTAGATTTCAATTATTCTATAACATCACAATTTTTATGGAGAATTTTTTGTGTGTGTGGTATAGCTAACTTGTTTACTGAAAGAGCTGTCCACCGGTCCCATTGTCTGGGGATTCACGGGACGGGCACAGGTAGACCAGTGTAGACCTAATCCTTAAAGAAGTGTCGAGTTTAATAGTAAAGTGATCCTTCTATCTGAGGATCTGTCGAGTTTAAGTATGCGCTTACAATCATACCTTATGCAGTATTTGAATTGTTAAAATTATCTAATGACTCTCGGTCCTTTGCTCGGAATTGATAGCTCTTCAAAAATTATTTTCGTGGCAAGTACAAATGAAACTAATTCAAGACATCATATGAACACTGGCCACATATAACAGTCTGAAACCAGAAATCTGGGTATGAAGTTCAATACTCAGAGGCATGAAGTCAAAGCCGAAGACAGCTTCAACTGTAAAGGAAAGTCTCATTGTTTGAGTTGCACATTTGCGTGTCATGCCGGTGAAGTTCTCTTGAGGAGACGAGGTCATAGGATCCGTGGTTCGTCCGCCGCTATATGAATCGATAGTGGCAGGAGACCGTGACCCCTTACCACGAACTATCATCATACTTCGTCTACTAATATTGTAAGACAAAGGAAACGGGAAAGGAGAAAGAAGAAAGTTTTACCAAAACTTGCAAATGCTGTGGAAAGCTGTGGTTCGGTGTCAAACTATCAACCGCAGTCCGTAGTTCCGCCATCGATTGCCGGTGAATTTGGCGCAAAGCGACGATGTTCGCGTGTTTTTTCATGAAGTACACGAGAGGTTCGTTCTCTGCCCTCCAATCTAGAGCAAATGTACTGATATAGTAAAGTTTATACATGAAAATCGTTATTTCTGTATATCAATTAATGCGGAGACTAAACTAGCACTTCAAGAGTATTATTATTATTGTTACTATCATTATTATTATCATTATTATTATTATTTCGAGATTGACTTAGGTCGCAGAGGAAATTAAAGAAGTATTTACCCTTCAGTTCTTTTTTGTTGCCTTCAAATAAAATAATAGAAAAAGGTAGAACTTCCAGACACAGTTGAAACATATCAGGAACCAATAAAAACATTAATCATAAGATAGCACAGAAAATTTGTTTAAACAAATTGAAATAAATGTTCCCAAAGATAATTGAAGTCGCACCTAGTAAATATATTTGTTTTACAATTTTTTAAAGAAATTTTCGTAATAAGCCAATTGCGATATTCACCGAAGATCGATATACGTTCTATGTTCTTTTATTAAAACGAATGAGACCAGAAAATAAATAACTCCGTCCATTATTGCAGAGGATTCGATTTTTCTGATATATCTCGAACAAAATAGTCACTTAAAGAGGAGAGAGTACATAATTGGTCGAAGCATGCTATATTGTAGGTCCTCCCTCTTCTGAGAAACGAATTAGTCACGCAAACGTGTTAATAAATTCGTTCTTTCAAACACGGAAGGATTCAGTGCAACAACAATAATATTAATGAAGGTGAAAATGTTATTCACTTGTTATTTTTTCTAGGTTGTGTTCCCCCAGACACAAATGAACTTCGTTACGTCGCGTTAAACCTTCCTAGTAATTTTATTTTCCTTCGATCACACCAGTTCCCCCAGGAAGTACGATTTTCGTTACGTAACATAAGCGATCATTTGAAGCAATTCTTCACTTCCGGAAAAGCCTAATTTTAACTGAAGATAAATTTAAGTAAACAAAGAAAGACAACCCGATTCGAAGAGGAGAAAATGAGAAAAAGAGAGAAAATGAGAAACGAAACATTCATCTTGACCTATAAATAACGCATGTTACGAAGTGTTTTATTTAGAAACTATTCAGTATACTACACGAACAATATGTGAAGATATACTTACAATAAAATATTTTAAAATGATTTATTGCACGTGACTTGGCGACCGAGCTTCGGTTGTTTGAAATTTTATGCATACCATTTTCAATAATTTAGTGATTTGCATTGCCAATACAGTGCATGCCAGTTCGCCACTTGCGCAACGAAAATATCATACACTGAATGTATCGGATGCTCTGAAATGGATGTGCTTAGTGATAAGTTTTGCGCGTTGCGTATGTAGAAGAACCTAATTGCGCCAGTCGTTTTGTTCGATTTTCTCAGCCTTAGCGTGTGCGTGTTATTAAGAAAAATTGTCAAGCCGAAAACATGGACATTAAATTTTCAGACTCATCAATCGAATAGTTTCAGAGACGAATGCGACGGGTCAATGACGAAATAAGTAAATGGTTTCATGTGGTTAAATGTTGCGGGATCTTGTAATTTCTAATCTTCAAAATCAAAAACAATAGTTTTCATTTTCACCTACTAGGTGAAATAAAGGAAAATTTAAGACATCACTAGTAATATTCTGACCTAATTCTTCCCGTCAAATTAAACCAGTGCATGGCGTACGAACACGTTCTCCTTTTATTGGATTTTAATATCAATATTTTTGGTGTTTCCCCTTTGGATAAAATCTTATATCTACATTGAGCAAACAATCGAAAACATAAGGACAAAAAAATAGTCTTCATAGTTTCTATTTTGCTCTCTTCGATAAATATAAAAAAATCGTGAATGAAAACATTTAATTTAAGCTATTGAGATCTTCAAGGCTTTAAAAAAAATAGAAAGACCCCTCACGACATCCATTAGATAGCAAAATGACTTTGAAATACATTTCAGAATGACTTTTGAAATGATAATTAATGACTTTGAAATGCTTAACAGTTCTTTTAAAGAGAATCGTCAATATTTAGCTAATAAATTTTTTTTAAATATCGCAAATGCCTTTTAAAAATCATTGTCTCCCACCTGTTGTGTTTCACATTCGAGATTTGTTTCTGGAGAGACTTTACAATTCCTCAAGACACTTAACAATTTCAATAATCTGGCGACTTCACGTTGTTACTACCGCCCACACAATCACAATTCACTAGTAATTATTTCGTTACCGAACTCGACGAGATAATTCAAGGTCAAAAACAGGTTCTCTCCGCGTATTAAAACAGAATAGACGTAGACAGGAAATAGAAGATATGAAAATTTCACTTTGGTTCAAGATGCTTCGACTTTTTCATTCACTTTACATTATAAATTAGACAAATTATCTATACTGTGAATTCAATACTGTAAGTATTTTCTAATATTTAAACAATCATAATCGGAAATGAGATTATGCTAGATCGTTTTATCAGTCCTAATAGATATTCTGTAAATTTAGTCAAAATTCCTAGAAACATTCTCCAGAAAAAGTTCAGAAATTTATATGCATATGAAGTGTAATTATTACACATATTTTATATGATACATGATATTTCAATACAAATCTTTAGCTCACATTTACTTTTTAGTACTGAAGAAGTTCTTCTTAGAGCAGACATTGGAGGTAGTAACTCTCCAGTTTTGGAGAATATTTTGTGGCTCTTTTCACGGAAGCTAGCGAGCCAGAAGAGAGATTTGAAGAGGGTATCTAGCTAACGATGTCAGATTCTGGAAACCCCACGGGACAAGGGCGTATCCAGCTCAAAACGTAAGGTAGAAAAGATATCTGAATTCAACCTATATCAAAGATAATTGAATGCTATACAATAATACCATTATTTAAAAATACATTTTTAATTAAAAACCATTTATTTACAAGAATAAATTTTTAAACAATAGTATGTGAGGATTAGTTCCAAATTTTTCAACTACTTCCTTTACTAAATGTTCCACATGCAAAATTGGGTAACTGCCCTTTCTTTCCCCAGCCTGCATAAGCCCTTGCCTCGGGGCAAATCCCGTAAGACATGAACTTCGATAGTTGAAACAGATCAGTTGCAGTTCCAGGTAAGTATTCGAGCAAGGTTGTGAGTAATAATGCAGTAAAATTTCATTTTGTACTTCGGTTATCGTCAGTTTCGGTATTAGTCGATTTTTTTTAAATTTTGCTAAACCAGTACTTGCAAATTTGTTTAATGATTATGCCTTGCCTCATTTCTAACAAATCTTGAGACTGAAGAAATAGATCTTGTGAAATTTCATTTTATATAGAAAAATTAGTTAAATATAACAAATCTTGGGTCACTATTTCGTTCAGATTGCTTCTAAGAATGGGATAATGGTTTACTTCTTGTTCAAGGCGACGGCCATTGATTTTCTTGAAATATTCAGGAAGTTCGCGTGAATTTCGTGGTCGACTAGCCACATACAGGAGCTTTGAAGGAGCAAACCTCACACTAGGCAGATAGTCAAAACGATATCTCTTGAAAAGGGTTTATATGATTTATTTACAATTTATCTTTAGAAAATCTATTCAATTTAAAAAATAATACATTCCTTAAAAATGTGGGTAGACGGAAGAACAGGTTTACTTTAATTTGCATCAGCTTTGCTTATGACCAAGTGGCATAAAAAGTAGGAGCATCAAGTACTAACAAAATACCAATAAGAAAATATTTGCGCAGGATTTCCGGTCGGTTTCTATCAAGTCGAAAGTGTTACACCAAATAAATCTTAACTGCTAAAATAACACTGCCAATACAGTTAAATGTGTCGCCATAAATAGTCTTAATACTACTATGCCAGAGGAAACGTTGTCCCACTGGTAATTTTGTGTACAAATGACGTCTTTGTGACATCACGTCCAAGACAGAGTTCCCTCGACAACAGGGAATCACCAAACTTTCGCCGTGGGCGCCGCGTCACCACGAGTCAGTTTGGTCCGCTGTGTGGCGATGGTGGAGGCGGCGGACGAAAGGAGCGCCGCCGGTGGGTGGTGGTGTAGACAGAGGAGAAGGGGAGAGCGGATCGCCTGCAATGCGCCAGCGGAGGACGAAGCGGGAGAGAGGGCGGCAAGCGTTCAGCCCCTGACCTCCCGCAGCTCGTCGCGGCGTGGCTCTGCGATGCCGCTGAGAGACACCACGTGCCACACTGCCCGCACACTGCAAACCTTCGCCCAGGTAATGGCGCTCAAAGCTCTTTGTCGGGACGAACTCTCTTCTCTCCAAACGTTTGTGTCGAGAAGAATTTCAGCGATTCATATCAAAATAACGAAAGTCTATGCGACTATGTTTTCGTTATCAAATGCTACAACAGTCACAAGTGTACCTTTTTCAGAATATGAAATAAATTCTTAAGAAAAGAAACCGGTCCATTAATCATTACATTTTCCATAACATTCATTTATACAATTCGAATGAGGTATTAGTATATCAATTTCTATCTTCTATTTTTCAAATAGGTAATCTCTCAACACTTCCTTTTCACTGGTACAACTATTCATTAAAGAAAAGTGTGTATCCGATCACAGAAAATAATCAAATCATTTGCGCAGTTATTTAGCAGAGCATCGTGCAGTTTAAAATGATTTGTGCTCGTAAGTATCTAAATCACATAAGTTCAAATTATTTGGGAAGTTAAGTAAAGTAAGAACGATACATTCGGCGTGGCTTACTCGCCAAAATGTGACTTACGTTAAGCATGCTATATCTCCGGGATGTGAGGTAATATGGAAAGTTTGGTGCAAAATTGTACACATTTAAGGTAATTTAAGATTCTAAGATATTGTTTATTCTACGCAATGCATGGTCGTACCTATATACTACTCATTTTTTTTACAAAATAGAATCAAATTTTTATTTCTTTATAATTTTGGGAGGAGTTTAAATCCGTACGTGCCCTCCCTAAATTTTTATTTCTTTATAATTTTGGGAGGAGTTTAAATCCGTACGTGCCCTCCCTAAACCTGCGTTTGCAACCACCTGTGAATATTATTACACTAGAAACTTAACAATCAATCCATAAAGTCATAAACTTGATGAAATCAATATTGGATGAGTTATGTTCCGTCTTTAATTTCAGTTTATGCAAGTCGCATGAACTGTTCCTTTGCGAGATATTTTTCTTGACTATGTGCGCTACGCTAATTTGATACTTCAGGTGAAACCTACATTTGAAAAACTAAACTATTTTCTGCGAGGCTCTCTTCAAGTCTCTGTTTAACGCTTTGTCAGCAGTCAGTATTTTCAGAACATCCAGCAAGCTATCGTAAACTTGTATTTGCTCTGCAGTCTCCTCCACACAACTCAGTCCGGATCTGCAGCACTGTCCCGCAAATATGAAAAGCAAATGAAACTATCTTCAAAGTTTCTCCAGCTGAAGTTCTCACTCAAGTTCTAGGATGTATGATGAATCTATGCTAACCTCTCTCGAACGTCATAGAAACAGTGACATGATACTGATATACCAAACAATTTTATATCTCTGAAAGGGGTCGTCCGTAAATTACTCGAAGAAAATATTACGATTTTTTTACATCACCCCTACCTCTTCATAACGGACATTAAACAATACTTCTTACCCCACTCCAAATAATTACGTAACTCTAACCCTACCTCCCCTCCCCCCAGTTAAGAAAAGTCGGGTACTTTTCGGGGAAATGCGAGGAGAAATTTTAATATACTGACTTAAATGATCGTCCCGTATTGCCTTGTACCACCAAGGCCCTGCTACCCTGCCGTAACGCAATTTAACACATTTAATAACCGATATCATACACATCCCTAATAGTGTGAGTTATGACACCGTGCGGACGGAATAACAAGAATAATTTCCGAACATTAAAAACAATTCTTATATTTTTTTATAAAAAAGAGCAATTAAACTACAGGTACTCGTGAAAATTTGCTAAATTAATTACAACCGTATATTGCTTCTCCGATTTCTACCCAATTTATGTTCTTGCGAAGAGTTACTCAACCTAAAAAAGAGCTCTAAATCACCAAATAGTATATTGACCCATCACCTTTATTATACAAGGATGGTCTGAATTCTCGGTAAACAAGTTTCGTTAGTTGGAAGAAAGGAAACAACTATGCGTAATCAGGACTTCCCGTCAATGACAAGTCACGTGCATCGCTTTTGTGGAAGTTTACTCAGTATGACAAAATATACTAGACTTGACAAGAGTATCTTTACCCTTATGAACATTTATTGAGAGTAGGGCCATTTTGAGGAACACATGTAATTTTGAGGGACAAGTGACCAATCAGGGTCGCCCTATTGAAACTATGGCAAAGAAGTTAACGTATTTATTACAGGAGAGTTTAGTAACTACGCAGAAATTGATCGTTATCCCCCAAAGGTTTAAAATTTTCTTCTTGTACTTTATGTAATTACTTTGTAATACATATTTGTCTTATTCGTGTGCATTTTTACATTTTGGTTTCTAATAAAAAATGGCGCTAAAAATTAAAAAATATGTATTCACAAAAAACTAATAAACTACATCGAATAACTGATATTTTATTACAGTAGTAAAGCATTACTGACGAGGAAATGTATAAAAGAATGGAACGACAAAATTCCATTCAAATTGGCGAACATTTGTTTCTCGAACTTTCTTTGATTGAGATGTTTTAACACATAGATTCGTCTCATGTCGTCAAACATGCTATGGAACTACAGACCATGCCATTTTAAGTGGATAATAGTATCTTCGGTAAAACTAGCTTCACTAATTCTTAAGTTATGTCTCTTAACGGAGGTGGGCAATTATGACTAAGATACAAAAGACGCACTGTATCTTATTTGCAAAGTTTCAGTAAGGACTAGTCACCAGATTACTAACTACGGTAGTGAAATTTAACAGAGCTTACTGTAAAGGAATTGCATACATTAAACTCTATACACAAGTATTTATATGGAAATAATAATTGGCAATTACGGAAATAATAGACTATTTAAAAAAATATTTTAGTTCAATGGCCAATCTTCCAAACACTATTCGATATGAGGTTTAAATTCAAAACATTCAAATTATAGGAGGTTCTAAAAAGTAGAAACTCTTATAGAAGGTTCTAAAAAGTAGGCGATATTTTGAGAAACCTACACACATCAACTAAAATACCTTAAACCCCTGGACAACCATTTGCAACAATATTATGCTAGTAAACAATATTTCTTTACAAAAACGGGAAAGAGTTTGCCACACAAATGAACTTCTGTAAATATTGAAGACAGTACCTACGTAATCGGACGATACCTCGCATTTACTTTCGAAAGTTCGACAGGCGAGCTTCAAGAGTTTGTTGGTTCTCATGTCCCAAGAACTCTTCAGTCGTTTCAGAATGGAGGAAATATTCCGAGACTCGTGTGTCGTAGAAGGAAAGAGAAAAATATAATCCCGATGGGAGAATATGTGTAAGTGTATTTCCTAAAATATCTGAAAATAAAAAAGTTCTTATTTTGACGAAAAAAATTACGTGACTTCTCCGGTGTTAATTTGATCGTTAAGATGAATACAAGTGTTTAATTTAAAATATGGTCTGTTCCCTCTGTTTTATGATACTACTAATAGGATTTCAAATCACAATAAAAGTACAATAACTTCCCTGTCCTCTATATTCATAATTTATATACATTTTCCCAAATCCTCTATGTGAATTCTTTTTTCCCAAAATGTTGTACTTGGCTGAAAGGTATTTTAGGGAAAGATCATACACCTATTTTAAGTTGATTGTAACCGAAACTTAATGTAGAAAAATGTACTAAAAATGAAAACAGGATATATTCTTAAAGTTATTATGTAGTACAAAAACATTGTTCAGATCATGTGCGTTTGCTATTTAATATTGTGATGGTCAAGAATTTGAGAGTAAAATACTTGCATCCGTTTCGGTGACAAAAGATGAAATTTTGCACAACTTAGTAAAACGCCTCGTTGACCAAACTTTTTCTTCCGAATAATAGCAACATATTCTCACGATTTAGGATATTTTGTCACTTAGAATTAAATAATCAATACAGTAAGTAATATAAAGGTTTCGATTGCCTGTGCTCGTATACAAAGTCAATGTCTTGTTTGTTGACCGCATGGGAGACTGCCAAAATGTCGGTCTCCGAAATGGAAGCTTGCCACGAGAACGACCGGTACTTGCATTGACGAATAAACGAACGGACTCTTCACGGTGAAGGATATTTATCCCCAGCCGTCTATTTCCAGACGCTTCCGGTGAATTGAACAAATTTAGTAAACGGGAGGATGGTCTTTCCTCATTGTAATTCTTAGGAGGGGCCCTTCCTCTGATCCGAAAATGACGGATTACGAGTAGTTATATATTTCCGGGGACTACTCTTCAATTTGTATTGATTTCTTCCTTATTTTTAGATTAACGCTATTTTCACAAGAAATCCTCCCACTTAAGCTGATGTTTTACTGTTGAGCTGCATGCACAGTCGTGGGATTTACGTAGCCCGCGGGTTGTACTAGACTGATAAAAAGAGTAATCCAGGGAATAGTTATTAGGAGCATGTTACTTGATAACGCGAGCGGTACACTATCGAAACAAAATTTCATCTGACAGACGAAAAAAATTTGACGAAGTAGCGTGTACAATTTGCTGTTAAAGAAAACAAACGTGTGATTTAATGATATTTCGAAAACTTTGAATTAAACGCGCGTTCTAACGAAACAGAGTTAACAATGATATTCTATTTTATTTATTTCTAGTTTATTCTATTTGTAAAAAGGCATTAAAATCAGAGAAAAGTAAAGTTGTCGAATTTAAGAAATAGTTTAATACGCAGTTTTTGACAGCAAATTATTCATTTAGTAAGAAACATTTAAAACATTGTTCTCTTAACATTTGACACTACCTATACCGAAATACTCCAATTAAAGACGACTTATGATGAAATAAAGTCTGAATACAAAGTTCGCTATCTGCTTCTGGTGGTTCTTTTACTAGAATGCGTTATTTACATGCACATACGTTTACTCGCAGGAAAATTGCCCCGAAGAAAACTGCTAAGTATGCATTTGGGAAAAAAAAGTCCACAGAAAATCACGAGGAAATAATTCTCTTTAATTTAAGAATATGAAGTTCTCTGAAATTACAATAATTCGATATGCCAAACATGTTATATATTGTATGATGTTACGCAATGAGGTTGATATTTTATCTGGAAGATTATTTTCTTTGTATTCAGAGTATTAAAGCAGAGATAAGATTCATCCGCGTGTACCTAACATCAGAACACGTGTAAGAGGTTAGGAAGTCCAACAGCTGAGAGAATGATGCTGCACCACGTTCTGCAAATTGATGGTCTTGTGACAATAAGGAAACAACTCATTTAAAAGAAGTGATCCATTGTGCTAGAAGGGAAAATATTTCTATCGGGATTAGGGTTGTTTAAACTATGGAAAACATCTGCTTCACAATTTTTGAAATTTTAGTGCAAGACTTAATTCTGCATTTTCAGAGCAAGAATAGATTAAACTCGAATTTCTGACATAAATAATTGCAACAAGAACTCTTTTTCTGACTAGGCGAAAGTTATGTCTTAAATAATTATAACAATTTCAATATTTCAAAAATAGAGAGAATTCCTATCTTAATTTAACAAAATTAGGAATGTCTTCAATTAAACTATGAAGTCGGCAGATACGACAAAATACATATATCCTGCACCATAAGTGCATTTTTCATTTTTTAACAAGCTAATGTGTTAAAAATATAAAATTATGGTAGACTCCAAGAAACTTGAAAGAGTTATTTTAGAATGCAGAAACGATCGCGATAAAATATCGAATTGAATTGCCGTTTGAAATGGAATTTAGATGAGGGTATTTTGCGGATAAAAAATATTTTTCATATGCTTCGCACCCCGAAGCTACCCACTTTATTTCGCTTAGTTAATGGACTTCTGTGGTTTGGCAGCGGAAAAGCTCTTCGGATACTGGAAACAGTACGTAAACGACAGGAGAATGCGGTACGAGACAGCAGAAAGTGAGATTGCAAATAAGGTTGACGTCTGCCTTACTAGACGTAGTAAACCGCATAACATATACAGAAGAAACAGTAGTGGTTTGTTGTATACTTACATTGGGACGGGGATACAAGACAAAACTAGAAGAACTAGAATGCCGTAAATCATATTCTTATGAGTTATTATCAGACTGTCCTTTAATAAAATAACTCCTTACATTTGTCCATTCGATCTTGGGTACATTTTTTCGGGTACATTTTTTCGGAATATTATGTTACAGCATTTTTAGCTTAATTGCTCTTGTTTTTAGAAAAGATTTAATAAATTTGTCTTGGAAGAGGGTAATAAGTACGGCTACAAAAGAATCTATTAAGAAGTACAAATCGAAACGCAGTCAGATGACTGATTTGATCCCGCGACCTACGTAGTGTCGACTATTTGCTTAACATTACGCCACGCAGTTAAACCATTACACGATAGTTACTTTATCTTATCTCGAAACTAAATAAATCCTGTTCACAAAAGAAAACATTCCTAATTGTGTCTAAATTATTCCATCGGTGTTACCCTCAAAATAAATCAATCAAATCTACGAGAAAATATGTTTCGGGCAGCGTAAACTAATCTTCATTTTAGATTCACGTTGTGGTGCGATAAACATTTGCAATAGAAGTATACAAATAAGTTTTTTTCAGATTTAATTCAGTTTCTAGCAAGATATGGAAGATTAATAAGCCAATAATTGCGAATATTGGATTATGTTGTTGGTTAATATTCTAATAATGTGTCGACAAACTTAACCTATCATGCTTTTCTGTAATTTGCTATTTTTCTTCTAATTTCTAAAATATGCTTATAGGAAAGCCAGTGAAAGAGCAATGCCAGATGAATGTTGTGTATCCAACTTCATTATGACTGTTGCCAAAGTATTCCCTCATTTACCTGAATAAATAAATCAAGGGAAGAATCCATAAAACAGAAAGAATGATTTTGGCAAGGGCATTTGGAGAAAATTAAAAAATGTTTGCAGAGCAACGTTACCAAAGACTTTTTGACGTTCTGCAACAGTGTAGCCGAAGAAACAAAACAAATAAGGATCTGAAATTTGCTGTGTAATAAGGTCTCATATTAAGAATGTATTTTTGTAAGAGTAACCTCAGTTTGCTAGATGTGTAAAAATTAATAATATAAAGTGTGAGGTTAAATTGTGTTAATCAAAGTATCGTTGCAGAGCAGGATGAAAGTACGAATAAAAAATATCGTGTGGATTTTTATCCGTGAATACAAAGCTTACTCACTGAATACATTTTAAATTATTATAAAGACTTGAGTAATCTTCACCACTATCAATTTTTTTAAACACAAAAATGCAATTTTATATCAAGTTTTCGATCAAAGTAATTCTATTAATTTTGTACCTTTGATATCGATTCTTTTAGGAATGTATCCGAATTCACTAAACGCTTTGACGAAATTTCTCGCATAATCTGTGACCGTAGAAATCAGTTGGTCGTTCATGCTAAAACAGCACTTTTTCGTTCGGTGTATCTAAATTTAAAAAAATAGAATGTACAACAGTTCAAGATTTCATTGTCTGTAATATAACTTAATTCACCCAATTGAAAAAACAACATTAAAATGGTAATAAAATGTTGAATAAAAAAGTAATTATTTCCAATTTCTTGGATCCATTTGGTGACTAAGTGCTCAACCCTGGAAAGGCAGAGCCGTGTGCTTAGAAGAGGGATCGGCAGAGTTCTGTGCAGTGTCCTAAGCTGGGAACAGCCACTTACGTTTGCAAATAATATAATCTAAGGAAAACAAATGCCATACGCATTGAAACGCCTAACAAACACTCCTTTCGGGGGATTATATTTCCAGTCAGTTGATAGTAAAAAAAACTGTTCCCAGTGTATCAAAACGCTAGTGTGACTGACCAAAGATTTCACATTTCTATTTTTATACAGGCTTTCACTATTCAAGTTACTATGCCAGAACATGTGAGTCAAAATGCCAGAAAATGAGAGTGCACCTTGTCACTCATGAATTATTTATATTTTACATATGAAATACTGAAGAGCCACCTTTATTTCATGTGTTATTCTTGTCAATCTACCTTAATGAGCACATTTTCAAAACTTGCACTGGTTAAGTTATCAGAACGTTAAAAAAAAGGAAAAATAACCTTTGTGATTTTTTAAAGAAAATGTTTCCAATAACAAAGAAGCTAAAATTTACTCATAAATTTGCATGCTTTATCAGATTTAAAGAATTGTGTTGTGTACACGTGCTTATAGTTAAAAAAAAGGAAATAAAGCCGACATCTTTATTATACATCAGTTGGATAATTTTCTACAGTAAACTAAATTCCCTGTTCATGAAAGGTAATTGTCAGAATGCGTATCTTGTTGCTGCGTTAGTGTGAGCTGTATGCCTGATTGACAGTCTCCATTCAGTGTTCCGGCCTTGTACAAAAATAAAATTGAGATAGCTGTGTTTATAGAGCAGAGTGAACGTACAAATAACTGTCACCCAAAGATAGTGGAGTCAATTGGCAGAAAATTGAGTTTTATTCTCGCAATGTATTTATTGTTCATAAGTGCGCTTCTAGTGCTTTTGCGTTCCACGTGATACGACTATATGGGAACGTATACTTTTGTTTTATTTAGGTTGAGAAGATATTTCGCCATTGAACCATGTTCAGTCTAGAATTATAGCTCGGTATCTTAACTCTATGGACATTGTGATTGAATCAAGGTGGCGAGATGTAGTTCTAAATTTTTGAGCAGAGCAATGATATTAGCCTTCCATTCATATACAATGCAGTCAACTTCTGTAATGAGAAATATGCAGTATGTTCAATTGTCTATACGTCATTTAATTATGAAAGAACAGTTTACGTATACAACTGTTTCAATTATGCCTCTGACTTGACAAGAGTCTCATTATGAGTAAATGGGTAACTCATGAAATGTTTGACATTCATGGGCAGAGAGCAGTGATGCTTATCTCGTTTCATTTTGATAGAATACTCGCATTTGATGAATTTCAGATACGTATTATTTTTTTGCAGCGTTTACCTGTACTATTACTGCTAATATTCTCAACCTCTCAAGCCTCGGTATCGTGTGAGTCTACCGTTTCACTTTACAAGAACATTCGCAAAGTCGCGAGAACCGGCCTCTGGACTCGTCCTTGGAGATCCACCTCAAATGTGTCAATTTCAGCACTTGATGGCACTCGCACGTAGTTTCAAAATTAACAGTACGTGGACAGTACTTAACTAACGTATTAACGTCACTTCCACCGTACTCATTTTCACCAGGGGATACTTATGGACACACACAACTCAGTGTTATGAGACACGCTTCGTGAATCCTTCTTTGAAGAAAATTGTAGAAAACAGAAAAACTAATTTTTCATTAAAAGATGCATTGAAGAAACAACACTAGAGGAACTTGTTCTTGGTCACTGAACGAAAATTCTTGTTTTTTATAACTAAGATAAATTTCGATTTTTGTTAATCCTGATATCTTTTTTCTTAGCCAGGACATTGATAAAATGAATGAAAAAACGTAGAAGCTCATTTGGTACAGGCTCACAGGAAAAACATCTAAGAAGTATTACCGATAACATATCATTTTTTAAATTATTTTTTAAAACTATTATTACAAATTTGTTAATGTAATTTGTACTATAAGCAAAAATATGAAAGCTACGATGGAAAACAGAATGCCTATTTCATATAAAAATTTAAAATAATTCGAGACAATTTGACAGAAAAAATAATGAATTAAGCGCATTATTACGAATACTCACGCAACAATTTGCTCAGTCAGTGAATGAGAAGTAGATTCCAGTCGTCGAACAGACTGCGTTGCTTGAGAGAAGAGCGGCGAGGATGACCGGACGGACAAACGAGTCAGATGTTAGGCGTCGCTTCGGCCGAGTGGACGAGCGACCTACCTCACGCGCCGCACACAACACACTGCCGGCTTTTGCGCCCGCGCGCCACTTTATCCACTTCGTACGGTGAGCGTCCTGGGCGCCGTGGCGTTTGGTGTGCGTCACAAGGAGCGGACGGTAGCCGCGGCGGGAGGGGCAGGGACGTCGTTCGCCAGACACTGAACAGGTCTTGCCTCGAACCGCAAATGCAAAAGGAAGGAAAAACGGTGTTCTGACGAAAGCAGGTGGGGGGATGCCCGTCGCGGCCCATGGATGTTGGTGGATATTACAATGGAATAACAAGTGTCCTTTTTGATTAGTCAGAGAACGGCATAGCTGTCGGGTTATTTTCGTACTTCCTTGAGGTCCTTACGTACTTCCGGAAGATGAGGTCAGCGTTGTATTTCCCACTTACCAATATTAATCGACAAAAAAGTACCCAACCCTTGAAGTTTTAAGAGATAAAAAAAGTAATCATAACAAGAGTCGCCTCATCGCCCCCAAAATAAAACCCGCAGACAAGTCAGTAAACTTAATCTTCTATCATGGCCATTATTTTTTATGATTTTCACGAGTCAAAGATTTATTTTGTCCAAAATATGATTGTTTTTATCATTTTGATTTCCTCTATTTCGAATTTCTATTTCCTCTATTATTTTCTCGTAACGTAAATGAACGTTTCGACAAGGAAAGAAAATCTCATCATTCGTTATTGTAGAGGAGTTTCTTCAATTTGCAAGCCATACGTCACACATTTTATGACCGTAAAATGAATAACAAGTTATTTAAGTATACGTTTTCTCTTCAAATAATACAACAAAAACTATATTGTGAGAATATTTATTTAATTTGTGTCAACGCTTGCATCGGCGTTGATTCCATCCGCAGCGCTTCACCATTTCATCTTTCCATAAAATCATAATTTCTGCATTGGACAAATGAGTGAAATTTCTGCCCGCGAAAATCATTGAAAGCACGAATAAGGAAGCACAATTTAACAAAACTACAAAAATTTAGAAGGTGAGCGTTGACTTTTCTTGTTATGTCTTACTCAGTTTTCTCATCTTTTGGGGTCACTAATTATTTTCAACTATTAAATAATTCATTGTTCAACTTATCTTTGGATCTACTGAAGTACTCGCGTGAGGTCTTCTGAGATTGTACCAGCTATAGCTTCTCACGGGAGTTTGTGATGTTGTTAAAATATTTGTAACAGTGTCAAGCAGATTTACAATATTTTTTCTGAGGCAACTAGTTCAAATATTTTTATACACATCGCAACGGAACATGTTAGGAAAAACTTAAGTACAATAATTTGTTCACCCAATGTTACAGTTTAAACAAACTATATCTTCATTATATATCAAAACAAATAACACATTTATTTATTTATTTATTTATTTCATGTCTTATGACGAGGTTTAGGCCATGTGGCTTGCTCTTCCATCTAACCGAGACTCGGGTGAGGGAATTGGAAAGAAATGTTGGGTTGGGTTATAGTACAGAACCGACATTTGTCCGCAGTTGAGTAGGCAAGGGAAACCCCATCTGAAAACCTCGGCAAGTTCGGCCGAGCAGGGCTTCAACCCACGCTCAACCGCTCAGCGGAATCATGGAAGCGAAGACGCTACCACTAGACCACTGTTGTCGGAACATGTTGTTTAAAGATGTATACTTTCCCACGTAAATTACTTTATATAGTTGAAGTATTTTAATTTGTCAATTTTCAATATCTTTACTTCAATAATTTTGGTTAACCTTTACATAAAGGTATATGACAAGTTTTTTCGTGGAACGTTTTGATTCGTGAATATTGTTATCACGTATCTCTTTTTTACGCAGAGCACGTGACTATACTTTTCCGATGATTAATTTTTCTGACGTCGTCGATTATCAGAACAGATTATTTTACACTAAATATCATCACATTATACGTGTAAACCTCGTGAAACACACTACCCATTAGTGAAAACTGGAAAAAAAATTAGTACTAAAATCAGGGATTTCTGTGAAAACAGCACAGAGAAGACCAATAACAAATTTTAAATTAATAATGTTCTTAGACAGCGGTGAAATTAAGAATGTGCCCTAGAGCAGCTTTATGGCCCTGCACACCATAGTTCACTATTGAGTCACTGTAGACTAGGAGATGGCAACACATTTTGGTCCCCGATTTTCACGCTAATGCCTCGAAGAGTACTGAAACATTTGTAAACGCTGAGAAAAATAAGATAAAAATTGAGCACTGTTCGCGAGGTTTTCATTCGAAAAATTCAATATTCTTTTTCCAAAGGAAATATGTGTTCTGAGACGATTATCGCGCGTAAGTCAATGCGTATTGCAACGCTAAAAGAACTTACCAGAGGTAAATGATGGACAGAAGTCACGCAAGTTCCTAAGAGTTGAAATGATGACATAAACTAGTGAAGTAAAAAGGAAATTTGCTACGATGTTCACACATATGTCCATTGAAAATATTAAGGTTACCATAATGAAACTTGTAACATAATTGACGTGAGTCGCAGGTATGGTCGAGAGTGGTTAAAGTCTGCAACATTTTGGGGAAATTTCGAAGGGGTTGCGATAATTTTCGCGCTTATGGCTTTGAAACTAAATGAAGTTTACTATATGAAGATGAATCGTATCATATGTAAAACTGACTTACAGTTGGTTGGAAAGTGGCAGAAACAAAAGCGTCACAAAGTTGCAGGAAAACGTATGTAAATTGAGATCATTTTCGCGCTTATGCGTTTTCGCATGGAAGGAGAAAAAGTTATTTCAAGCCACTATCAAAAAGGTATAAGTCGTTGACATGGCCAAAAGCGGCGATTGGGAATTGTGTGTAGAGGGGACAAAAATATTTACATCAGTAAAGAAACTTTATTTTTACAATGAAGGGAACATTTTTTATACTATTATATCATTATTTACAATAATGTACACTTAAGTGTTCAAATATTTTATTTGAATTAAGAATATTGGAGAAACCGTATAGTCGCATTTTAAAAATCAATATCAATATATTTTATTAAAAAATAAATGTATATCGTATCAATACATTGAAGTAATTGTTTGATTTTCTGCTATTATACGAATGATTTTGTTTTTCATGGAATGAAATTTCAAGTCAAATTCTGTATGTGGGAGGGGGCAATGACAACGCTTTCTGCCTGTAAAAAAATTAAGCAGATCCCAGACTCTTGTTATAAAAAATTAAAATGTTTGAAAAAATTGAAAATAATTTTGAAACATTTATGGAGGTTGTATTTTTTTCGATGAAACAAAAAGTATTTTTGTATTTTTACTTTTATTTCATTTTTAATACAAAAACGAACAACTATGGACTTCCGTTATTTGGACAAAGAAAGTAATCTGTTTTACCAAAAGAGGTCTCTATACACAAAATGCAAATATATGTACTTAAAATACAATTAAGGAATTTAAGGTGGATTTTAGTAGTTTATCTAAGTAAATTTTTCATTACAGATTTTTT